>CAHIKZ030000290.1:362500-372500 GCA_903632075.3 Acanthosepion pharaonis
ATAGTTTTTATATTAGTCTAAATATTATAGTTTTTATATTGGTCTAAATATTATAGTTTTTATATTAGTCTAAATATTATAGTTTTATTATTGGTCTAAATATTATAGTTTTTATATTAGTCTAAATATTATAGTTTTTATATTAGTCTAAATATTATAGTTTTATATTGGTCTAAATATTATAGTTTTTATATTAGTCTAAATATTATAGTTTTATATTGGTCTAAATATTATAGTTTTTATATTGGTCTAAATATTATAGTTTTTATATTAGTCTAAATATTATAGTTTTTATATTGGTTTAAATATTATAGTTTTTATATTAGTCTAAATATTATAGTTTTTAAATTGGTCTAAATATTATAGTTTTTATATTAGTCTAAATATTATAGTTTTTATATTGGTCTAAATATTATAGTTTTATATTAGTCTAAATATTATAGTTTTTATATTGGTCTAAATATTATAGTTTTTATATTAGTCCAAATATTATAGTTTTTATATTGGTCTAAATATTATAGTTTTTATATTAGTCCAAATATTATAGTTTTTATATTGGTCTAAATATTATAGTTTTTATATTAGTCTAAATATTATAGTTTTTATATTGGTCTAAATGTTATAGTTTAAGCTGGACACACATACACAAATAATTTAAAGGCGTTAATGATACTTTTCTGAATATATTTATTTGATTAAAGACAAGAAAATTAAATTTTACTCAATATTATTTTACTCAATATTATTATGATAAATTAAATGATGTCGAGTTTAAATATAAATATTATCATCATTATTATTATTACTAATATTGTTCATCATGAATTTGGATATGATTGATGTTATTGTGATAGAGTACATAATGAACACCGGATAAAATCTCATAAAACGCGATCTGATAAGAGATCACGTTAACATGTCGACAAAGGTCGACGATTAATCAATACTAATTATCAGCAAATGTAAAGATAATAACTGATTTCAAATCAATACTTATTGATAAATTCATATTCGTAAATGAATATTCAGGTTGTAAATATAATCATAAAAATCATAATCATAATGCTGCTACTACTACTACTAATAATAATAATAATAACAAATGTACTTGTCTACACTCTAAACAACATTGGAGTTTCGAATCGCTGTACTCCCGAAAATACTCATAGAAGAGAAAAACCCTGTGCATTGTGCAACAACATGAGTCAAATTAATTCTTTCACAAATTCAAAGAGAAACTGTCTATATTTCTGAGATGAGGTATTATGTACATTATTTACATTATTCGGACTATTGTCCTCATCTTTATCGCCATATTTATTACAACGTTTCGGTCGTTGTACGCTCCGGCTTTCTTCAGGTGGTTGGAATGTCGAAATGAACTCACAACTCTCGTCACTGGATCTGACCAACGTCTTTATCAACTGGGCTATGTGTGAACCAAAACTTGGAAATGACTGAGGCATCCGGAAGAGGCATGGCATGAGGAACTAGAACAATCTACCCAGGTGGACGAAATAATGGATTCGGTTCGAAATTTCAATTACCTGAAGAAGACCGGAGCGTTGTGAATATGACAATGAAGATGAGGATAACAGTCCAAATAATGTAAATAATGCAAGTAATCATAATACCTCATCTCAGAGATATAGAGGCCGAAACGTTGTGAATAGAGCAATGAAGATCAGGATAACAGTCCGAATAATGTAAATAATGCAAGTAATCATAATACCTCATCTCAGAGATATAGATAGTTATCGGTTTATTTAAAAATTCTTCTTGACAGACATTTTTTTATAAATTTATGATATAACAAATAAGAAATATAGCATTGTGGTTGGTTCATATGTTTTTATAATTGATAATTTTGATTTTTTTACAGCTTATCAACCCTTTTATAACTTCCATTATTTATATTATTGGAACTGAACCATTTATTTCATCCACTAGGGTAGATAGCTCTAGTTCCACGTGTCATGCCTCTCCCGAATGTCTCACTTATTTCTCTTTAACTCTCTTTTGGTTCACCAATGCTCTGGCATGGTATTGAATACACAGCTTTTTCGGTGGACGAAATAAAAGGTTCGGTTCGAAATTGGAATCACCTGAACAAGGCCGGGGCGTACAACGGCCGAAACATTGTGAATATTGCAATGAAGACGAGGATAACAGTCCTAATGATGTAATCTGGTCTACCACAGAAACAAATGGCAACCTACTGCGGGAAAAAATCTGCCTCGTCAGTCATATATCGAAATATACATGATCGCCTAAGCGTGTATCACGCATGACACATAACTGACTGAATTTATTCAGGTGAAAATATATTGAAAGTGCAATAATTTCTGTATCATTTACGATAAATTTACATCCAGGACCATATAACATAACATTTCCTTATACAAAATTTACTGCTGATATAACAGGCGCGAAATGAAAACATATGCTTCAAATTCGGTACACGGACGTAATAGTCTTACAGTATTTTTTTCCTTCGTTGTTTTATCCGTCTATTTTGTGTAACCTCTCTTTTTTTTCTTTGTAAACACAGAGTCCGAATTTTGTAACGAAACCACAAGAGAAAATCCATAAAATTACCAACCACTACCCAAATGTTCCTTCGTCGCCATTTTATGGTCCAAATGCGATAAAACCAATGGCTCGACTAACAATCACAAAAGAGAAGGAAAAGTGCAAAGGAGCTTCCAGTTTTGATGACATCGAGGAAGAATCCCCCAGCACCGAAGAATTAGTAAACATGATGAAGAAGAAAGTAGAGATTAAGAAAAAACTTCGTAAGTTTTACTTTTGAAATATTCAGAACTTCTACTAAAAGATATTAATGTTCAAAGAGTTCCATTATCCTGTGTTACATATCCTAGTAGATAAAAAAAAAATGGTAAATCTTAAATTTTTTTTTTTTTAAGCATTCAACCCCAAGCAAGGCGGGAAGCCACTAGCACGCAAGGGGTTACAGAGAGTTGGAGCGAGAACAAAGAGGAGTTATAGAGGAAAGGATGAAGAGAAGGATAGGGGATAGATCAAGGCATCTGGAGACGTCGATTGATGTTACATTTGAATAGTTGGAGATTATAGCTATCAGGAAAACAAGAAATGGGGAGGGAGTTCCACAGGCGAGAAGTGCGAGACATGAAGCTATTGGAGTATAAGGAACGGCTATATTTAACAGTTTCGACAGTGAAAGGGTGAGAGCGAGATGCCAGCCTAGTAGAACGCTTAAATTCATGAAGTCTGGGAACCAGCGAAAGCAGCTCATCGGAGCAGTTACCGTGAAAGTATTTGTAAAAAAGACAGAGGGAGGCAACGGTACGTCTGTGAGAGAGCGGCTACAGACGAGATGCCAATTACATTGCATATCCGTCTTTGGATTTTATCAAGGACCTTGAGACAAAATTATTTCATTTTGAAAACGTTAGTTCACACTTTGAGCCATACATAAATATCTTCATCTGCCCAGGCTAAAAGTAGATTAACATTATGAAAACAACCACCACCTTATCACAGAGGCAACCATCACCGTCTATTGGGGGCGGTTATAGTAACTGTCAGCATCCATAAACTAGAAATCAATCATTATTCTATCTGGGAGCTAACAAACACAGCTAATGCTTAATTTCATGCCTACATTTCTAATCTATTCAAATATTTTATTGGGGAGGCTTTATTGTTCAGAGAATTTCTTGTTCATCGTCTGTTTTAGATACAATCCAAATTTTCTTGGCACCAGCATCGCTTGTTTTCATCTTTTTTTAAAAAAAAATAATTTTCATTCTCGTAATAATAGGGAATCTATTGAATTTGTATCACCTGAGTCATGGAGTACAGAAATATCTACATCTCCTCAGTGGAGTAGTAAATTTATACGGTAATGAAAAATTGATAGCTACAAGTTTTGAAATGTTCTATGAAGAACATAGAATATGACAGGTAAAGTATTGAAAACAATATGTTCTCGCGAAACAAAGAAAAACTTCCGTTCGAAATTTCCCGAAAGGCCACCGAATGCTTGCGATATCAGGAAAAGGCAGGCATGTACAGTGGCTGAAACAGAATGATAAATTATTAAAAATGATAAAACATGGCTGAAAGAATCTTCATTAGACTATTTGGAGAGTAATATTAAATGCCATTCCAGTCATGACAATCACCAGATATTGCAAGACTCAGTTGTAGATTTCTAAAAATGCCTGGGTATGAAATATCTAAAATGGTGGGGAAAAGACGCTGCACACTGAATCAGTCAAAATCTCTTAATAAGAATAGCATGTACCCCAAAAGAATGATTATGTGAACAATGTTTTAAATTTAGACACCCCCACCTTACCCTGACTTGACATCTATGAATGTAACTCTATACTGATACAAATTATTAACACCCTACACCCCCTCCTATTTAAACAATCGCTCTGGCTGTTACCATGGAAATTTTGATTTCAATAATGAATATGCTATTAAAACACGTAAATTTCAGAAATAAGTTATTCCAAAAAAAAATTTCGCTTGAAGATGGAACAGAGCTTACTTTAATTCAATTTAATTCAAATAATTATATTGAAGTTTTCGGCTCTTGTTTTGAAACATGAGACCTCTTATGTAGCGTGTTGGAATCATATTTTTAAATAAATAATTATATATATATATATATATATATATATATATATATACAGAGAGAGAGAGAGAGATAAACCTAGTGAGCCAGACAAACATACCCTAAGCGGATAGTGAGGGAAAGCCAGCTTTCCCTGACCATCCGCTTAGGTGAAACCTGGGTAGGTTTGCCTGGCTCACTAGGCTTGACTAGGTCTGCTCTACGGTTGTATTGAGCTCTTTTTAGTAACTTGTTTACTCGTGTCGGTGTTTTTTTCTTTGGGCTTCAAACCTATATCTGTGCGATTTTTTTCGACAGACTTTCATGTTTCTAGCTCTTCCTTTTTTAAAAACTTTTTTTTTCCTTCGAGATTGATTTGATTATTGGCAAATCAAAATTCGAAGGTTTTTCGTATTTAGTATAGTTACCTATATATATATATATATATATATATATATAACTATGATATATATATATACATACAGAGAGAAAAAGAGTGATTATTATATATATATATATATATATATATATATATATATATATATATATACGAAAGATAGGTTTGCCTGGCTCATTAGGTTCGTAGTTAGATTTGCTCTGCTTAGTGTATTGAGCACTTTCCTTAGTTATTTTTATTTTACTCGTGTCGGAGTTTTTTTTTCTTTGGACTCTGAGCTTGGATTCTAGTCGATTGTTCTCGCCTGAATTACATGTTCTTAATTCTTTCTTTTTTTATTCCTTATTTTTCCTTTTGTATTGGTTTGGTCCTTTACAAGCCAGAACACCTAAGGTTTTTTCCGGACGAGAAAAATTACTTATATTTATAAGATTATATATATATATATATATATATATATATATATAACGATATATACAAATTCTTTGTATTTTATAGAAATGGAAAAATGTGAAATGAGCAGTTGGAGTGCCTGGACAAAATGCTCAGTCAGTTGTGGAATGGGATCTCAGCAGCGTCGGCGAGTGCTCAACCACGCCCATGTTACTCCCTCTATGTGCAACTCGTCATTAACAGAAACGAAGAAATGCTTCGAGCTGGCCGACACATGTGAGACAGGCATGGACAAGAAATTCGATCCGGTGGTGGAAAACAGAAAGAAAATAATGCACCTTAGACCTGGCAAGGTCCTACCGGAGGACTTTATATTTCAACAGCAAGAGAAACTCGACACGGGCAAATGTGCTGTCACTCCCTGGTCGCCATGGTCACCATGTAGTCACACATGTGGCCGCGGCATGAGAGAACGATGGCGGATCTTCACGTCCAGGGAAGGCAACCCTGAAATGTGTAACCTTCGACGCAGTGAAAAAGATCTTTGTTATGGTCGTATTCCAGATTGCCGCAAAGCGGACATGATGAAGAATTGGACAGGTATGTTAATTATATAGTAAATTTTCTAAGAGAAAATCAGGGACAGGTAAGTGGGTGCATTCTAACAGCTTTTTTTCCCTACCACTTCAGGTAGTTCTTGAGATCTGTTAGTCTAGAAACACCTCCACATATCGAGGTTTTCTGTTAGTATAAATAGCGAAATTCTTTCCATCGCCAGATTGCTAGGCTTGTCGCATAGCTTACAGCAACTCTTATTCCCCAACGGTCAACCATCTGAGTACTAACCAAGCTCAACGTTGCTTAACTTCTTATGTTCTCTCAATCCAGAAGCATCTCCACATATCGAGCACTTCTGTAGTACGTAAGTACGGAGACTGTCTCCATCTCCAGCTTTGTTAGCATTGAGCACCTGGTATTCCCCCAGCAGTCACCCATCCGTGTTCTGACCAGGTTCACTTTTACTTAACTTCGGTAATCGGACGAGGATCAATGTTTTAACGTGATAAGCATTCTAAGAGCTGAAATTTAAAAATATTAAAAAATGATTTCAATAAGAATTCTACAAATACGAAATTTGTAAACGGGAAAAAAGAAGAAATTTTAGAGTTTCATATAAAAAGAGGAAAATGCATTAACCCTTTTCATATGGACCAGTCAGAAATGGCTGGTAAAATACGAACGTTTATATATCATCTTCTTTTATATATCTTGACCCTTCAGAAATTATGGATCTCCACAACTTCTTATTATTTGTAGCTCTAAACTATGATTTACCATTCTTCC
Organism: Acanthosepion pharaonis; assembly: GCA_903632075.3. Classification (NCBI taxonomy): domain Eukaryota; kingdom Metazoa; phylum Mollusca; class Cephalopoda; order Sepiida; family Sepiidae; genus Acanthosepion; species Acanthosepion pharaonis. The sequence continues at coordinate 369,244 of CAHIKZ030000290.1, forward strand.
TAATCCCTGTTCTGCAAGAAAAGAATTTAATAATGCCATTAACCTTATTTAATTATTTGGTATTTCCTGAAGAAGTTCATTGATAGTATTGAAATATGATACTTTTGTGTAGCGATTTAAAAATGTTTTTATTATAATATATATATATATATATTAATACATTTTTATATTTACACATTCTTTTTATAGATACAAATATTTAAGTAAATGTTCTGTTTATAATAAACAGTATTAAACAACATTTACCGGCCTGAATGTCCGAGAAATTTCTACAGAAAACATTCCTCCTCCGACAAGATCCGATCCTGTATCCTATACGGAACCGTCATTCAGTTTGACGTGCCGTTAACCGATTTGGCCAGAGGAGCGTTCAGTTAGCAAGGTCGAATTTATTGTCTTTAAACTTCCATCTTAAATTAAATTCGACCTTGCTAACCGAACGCTCCTATAAAAAGAATGTATAAAAATGTCTTAAAATAATTTTCGGACTTTGTCCATTTCATAAATAAATATATATATATATATATATATATATATATATATATATATATATATATACGTTACTATCAATGTATCAGACATTTGGCTTAAGCATTAAAAGTACGAATGCAAATAAATTAAAAGTAATGTTTAAATTTTATATAATACCATTCAGAACTTCTATTTTTTAAATTTCGACTCGGCATAAACCTTCTTTACATATATTTTTAATTAAAGGATATTTTGTTTTTTCTCCTACCAGCCATTTGTACCTCACCCCCTGATGACGGTCCCTGCCGTGCCAAATTCCAACGATTCTATTACGACACTCGTATGAAGAAATGCTTACCTTTTAATTATGGAGGTTGTCGTGGGAACGAGAATAGATTCGAGAGTGAAGCGGAGTGCCTCAGAACTTGTGCTGATCGAATGCGTAAGTACATCCTCACGTATTGTCTCTCCTTTAAACTTTCCGATCAGCTTTGGTTTCTAGTTTTGGTTTCTGGTCACGGCACCAAATCTTATAAAAAAAATATGCTCTTTTCTTAACCTATTTATTTTATTTTTATCAGTTTACAATTAAGTCACTAAGGCGCAAGGATGGATCAAGAAAAAAAAACATTATTAATGAGCAAGAACAATAAAAGAACAAAAATTAAAAAATCAGGAGATAACGATTGACATTGCATTTACATTTTTGAAGACCAAATTTAACTGTAAAACTAAAAACCGAAAGAGAATTCAACAAGTGAGAAATGCGAGAGAAGAAACTATTAGCATAGAACTTACGGTTATATCTAGCCATTTCAGCTGTAGAATGACGAGACTTTGCCACCAATCTAGTAGTACGATAAACCTATACTCCTGTTCATAAGACCGGGGAGGAGTGTTTAGAAATAGATTAGAATAAAGGTTATTTTTAGTCGGTACGCGTATTACAAAATAATGCCTGATAAATTTTAGGCTAACCAGAAGAATAATTCGAAACATAACCGTAACCATCCACCAAAATAACCGTATGAACAATACAAAAGACTACCCACAATGCTTGACTTGTATATATTAATAGTCAAGCAAAAAAACAACACATATGGCCTGACGATTGCGTATAAGCATGAAACATGGGTGTTGGCTTCAATGTCTACTTTTATATTACATACGGTCTATCCTTGATATTGAGCACTTTAATCTATAATATATATATATATATATATATTTATATATATATATATATATATATATATATGTAATCCGAAAGGTAATGATAAAGTGGAACAAATTTTCGTGTCTTGCGTTTCGGCCGTTAGAAGTTCACCGGATTAAAGTCATATTTATATGTTTGTTTAATCAGCCGTGACGATTGCGTTCAACTGTGAAACAGACTGTCAACATTCGATATTGACCAACCTCAATGTCCACTTTTATACTTACAAAAGCTCTAGCCCTAATCTTGAGCACTTTTACCCATAAATATAGCATACGTTAAAACTATATTTGTATCGCACGCGTACACACACACATATATTAAGACATTCGTATGTTTATACATTCGTTTTTATGGATACAAATATTTAAGTAAATGTATATTTTCTATGACAATTTCTCGGACATTCAGAGCATTTACTTAAATATTTGTATCTATTAAAAAGAATATATATATATATATATATATATATATATATATATATATATATATATATATATATATATATATAGAAAGAAAGAACAGTAAGATATATAATCCGGCGTTCTTATAGATATTTTTATTTTTACAAAATAGAGCTCAATGTAAATTTACAGAGCATTAATATTATAAATTAATTGATTTAAAATATGTTTTTCCTCTACACAGTTCTAACCATTTTTCAAAAATAGAAGCTAAAATCCCCGAATTTAATTTTGCAATTAAATTAAAAGCATTAGTTCCATTTCATCCTCAAGCGAATTTTGGAGTAACTTTATATATATATATATATATATATATATATATATATATATGTGTGTGTGTGTGTGTGTGTGTGTGTGTGTGTGTGTGTGTGTTTGGTGGTGTGTAAAGGGTGCCCATAAAATCTCTTTACAATTTAAAAAAAATATTACAAAACCAAATGAATATACAAATATCTGGAAATTGTTACAAAATGTGGAGTAGATACTGAAGTTTTTTTTAACTAATTTAATACACCTCTATATTGCCGCCATTAGTTGCCCGAAGCACATGAAAACGGTACTCGATTTCTTGCCTCGTTCGCTGTGCCATCACTTCATTAATGGTGGGCAATGGCGTCTGTGATCTTTTGCTTTAGATCAAGAATGCCTGTTATCTTTGTTCAATACATGATATCTTCAACATAACCATATAGAAAGATATCCAGGAGTGTGATATCTTGTGAACGAGGTGGCCAGGGAATTGGACCATCCCTTCCAATCCACCGGTCTGCAATTGTTAGGGGGTTCATTTAACAGTACCCCTTTCATCAACAGGGTACCCTGAAATACACAAATGCAATGTGATTAAAAAGTTTGATAACTACTGAATACATAGAAAAAATCTGATTAAGATATCAATTGCTTTTGTAATATATTTTTAAATTGGAAAGAGACTTTGTGGACATCAAATATATATATATATATATATATATATATATATATATATATATATATATATATATATATATATATATATTGGCACTATGTTTTCATTAAGACATGTGTTATTAACAATTTAGACAAGTTTTATCTACTTATTTTAAACTATTTTCCTTAATTTATAACAGGAA
>CAHIKZ030000290.1:375000-645000 GCA_903632075.3 Acanthosepion pharaonis
GAAAATACACTAGACAACGGTAGAAGAATGAATCGGCCGAATTTTTGTAATAGGAGAAGAAAGTTCAATTGCCCGTCAATTCATATTATTAGCCAATTCGTTTTTATTTTTATTTTTTATAAAATAAATACAGATTGTTTATTGAATAATAATTGTTTATTGAATAATAATTGTAATCATTTGAATAATAGTAGCATTTGGTGGCTGCACAGGTTGGGCTTCATTAAACAAGAACAGATGAAGTTGTGATCAGCTTTTTTAATCTGTAATCTTATCCGACTTTTGATAATCAATACAGGTTAAGTGAAGAATTATTGTTTGGTTCTCATTCAACCATTCACTCTGGTTATATAGATAAATAATATTTGTATGTTGCCCTGGCGAAGTATGTGCTATGCAAAGGAAAAGTTCGTTCGTGTTGACTCGGTGTTCCCCGACTACGGCTGACTCCTTTTTTTTTATCTGTACCGTTCGGATAGAAGCCGGTTCATTCTACGCAGATCTAAACAAATGGCACCCATTTCTATTATTTTTCTGATTTACGAAGTGGCCATGGTTAAATGTAAATTAATGGCAGAATTGCCCAACAAACAGAATTGACGAACATTGCAATAAACAATAAGAAGAAAAAGAAAAGAACAGGGCAAAAATAACAGAACGCAAGCAAACAATATATACAAGGCAAATTAAGAGTAATAAGGCAAAGCAACAGTAATATGGCAAAAATCAATTAAGAATGGGGGTTGACAAACAAGAGCGAATTCGGAAAAACGGACGTAGCGTTCTGATGTCAAGACAAGACAGATCAGGACTGAGTCGGATGAAATCGAGAACCGGCCTATTTTATTGGCGAGTAAGAAATCCCAGCATGCATTTGTGCGTTTCTGCAGATAAATCGGGAAGGGGAAAGAGTTTTGCAATCATTGTTTTTGCTGTTATATTTTAGCTTTGTTTTGGGGTTCACCCCCTCCCCCCATCATTTCATGATCATTATAGTTTTCTATATTTTCATAAGAAAAAAGAAAAAGAAAAAAAAACGAGACATTTTTTGAACTGGTGAAAATTTTACGCCATGGGGTTTCTGCAGGTTCTCTGTGAATATGTGTTATTATGCTATATAGGATCGAATGGTGATTGGTCAGTTCTTGTGGTGAATGAACAAATTGTAATGGATGAATGGGTCATGAATCTGACTCGCTAGGTCTAAGATAATTAGTCTTGACCAGCTTTACCCCACTTGCCCTTTGACCTTGTGCTACAATTGGCTTTAACGTCACAATGAATCCTCATTCCTAGATGAGATTGAAACCAACAATAAACACTTTGCGTGTTTGAAGATTTAAAATGCGTCGTTAAAACGGATTTGGCTGACAAAATGCAAATATTTGATAACTTCAGGACTTGCAAAAGATAAAACAATTCTGGAAAATGTGAAGATGAACGACGGCTACTATCGAACCGTGAAGTTCGTTCAAGATACGGAACGAGTTCGATGCAGAGTCTGATAATGGCAAATTTGGTGGGTGGTTTCTATCATTCGGCTCTTGATCACGTATCAAGAGAAAAATCCCCAAAGATCCATCTTTGTCAAGCTGTGAATTATTCAGACATTGCGATAGACTGAGAGTATCGAAAGGCACAAGGTCTCTGATCCTAAAGCAAAAGGCCTCCTTTAGAATATATTTATAAAGTGTATCAAAACAAATAAGCAACAGAATACATGAAGACCAATTTTCAATCTATTCTTTTCACCATCGATCGACATTCTGGATAAAGTAAAAGCTGGTTAGCTAACGGCGAAAACTACCCTCACATGTTGAACGGCCAAAAAGATGGACGTGGTGTTATCATATGTGTTGGGTCCATGGCAGGTTCAATATAGTCTTAATATGATAGCTCAGACAAAAATTGATTTTTAAGGTACCCAAGAGACCATGATTCAAGAAAAATCGAATCTATTTTATAAATGGAATCATTGTTAATTACAACAATTCTCCATCAAATTCAGTTAAAATAGATGTCTTAAATGGTTTTTTTGATGAAGTGGCCATCTTGTTGGCCCGATTTTAAACCTACCACGAAGCGTTCAGAAGAGGAAGGTTTACATCGGGGAGTTAGGGGGGGGGCAATTTATCGGTAAAGCCGAACATTGGAATTTTATTCTAAATTATCTGCGAGGTTTCTTATTAAGAATTACAACAAACCATAAAATCAACGACTGAACAACTTCTAAAACTAATTTCAGAACATAAAGCATAAATTCCATCTTATTATCGTCTTTATAATTTTGTCGTCATATAAAATTGTTTTAATGTTTTCTTCAAAATAGTTGTGTTTGTGTAATTTGCGGATGTTCTGTAGTAATAATTTTTATTTATTTTTTCAATCGTTTCACCAAGAGCAAGGCAATAATGCCACTAAGACGCACGGGGGGTTACTGAGTGTAAAAGAATATAAGAAAAAGGAAAACATTATTAACGAGGGAGAACAAAAAAAAAGAACAGGAATTAAGACAGTAGATAATGATTGACATTGCATTTAAAATTTTGAAGATCAAACTTGACTGGAAAGCAAAAATACGGAAGAGAATTTCACAAGTGAGAAGTACGAGAACAGAAGTTGTTAGCATAAAATTTACAGTTACATCTAGCCATTTCAACATTAAAATTATATGGCCTTGCCACTAATCTCGAACTGCGCTTAAATTCAGAAAGTCTACGTATTATAGAGTAAAGATCATCAGATCTATTACTATGAAAGTAATTATAGAAAAGGCACACGGAATGAGACATCACATCGGTGAGAAAATGACTGAAGCTGAGATGCCAGGTCAAGACTAATGACATTGCAGATTTTTCTTTCGATTTTATCAAGGACCTCTAAATATATAGAAGGAACATTAAACCATATGTGGCAATACTATTCAATGTATGGACAAATGGTAGACTTATAAATATGTAAGATAGATTTAGACGAGAAAAATTGTCTAGCGCGACACAGGGAGCCAACATTCCTAGCAGCAGAACTAGCATTTGATTCAATATAATCTTTCCACTTCATGTCAGCATAAAACGTTAGCCCGAGAAGATACACAACTGGAGGTTAGCATCAGCCATACTAATGGAAGGTAAAAAGGGTTCACTCAGACGATTAATCGAGTGCTGTTCCATTTTGTAGGCGTTAAAATTAACAGGTCATCCACCGCCTCAGTTAACAGTAGGTTTTAGGTCATTTGAGATTAGTTGCTAATTTAACTTTTAAATTATTATTAAGTTAGGAGTAAATAGATGTGTTATCAGCATAGATACCGATTTGGAGTGACAGGGTGTAATGGATTTCTATTTTTTCCTCAGATTAGGTCATTTTCAGTAATATGAATCTATTTTTGAGGTGTATGATGAAATTTGTTCGTCCTTGAAAAATATTGCGCCATCTGTAATTGCATCAGATTTTTATCACTCCCAGACACTTTTGTCTCGACTGCCGATTAGTTGTCCTATAGCCATTGTCTGTGATAGACGTTATTCCAAGGAAGCGTACAAAACTTGTAACGCTGCACGAAGACTCTGGCAACCCTTAACAGTGAGAAAATCAAAATACTATAGACTGACCTGGAAATTCTACTTATTTAAATTCAATCGAGTATCTGTGGTCAATCTGCAAGAAAAGACTTTGTGGAATGGACACACAAAGTACTAACATGTGCACTGGGTCATGTTTCATTGGAAAAATGCGAAAAAAGTAAATAATAACGGAATTATTAGTTTTGTTTCAATTAATTTGAACAAGGGTGCAGGTTCAAGTGTAGAGCTCTTGGGAATGAAAAATGATGTAGAAGAGTGGACGTTCAAGATAACTTTCATTTCGCAATTTAATAAGAAAAACTGAAACTGTTCAAATATTCGTTCAGAAATCATAACACTTTTTAAAATGAGTTTTCAGTCACATGGCTAACAATAATGAAACTTGGAAAATTCGGTAAAATGCATAAAACTGTTGCCACATTATAAGAGTGAAATGTTCTCTATTATATTTTATATATATATTATGTGAAACACCCTGAACATTAATAGAGGGAATATTTCTATCAGTCCTTTCTTTAGTTTTCTTTTAAAAGGTTAGAAAAATGTAAATTTTCACCAATGCATGACGTAGAGCATTGTGCATGTAAAACATGTTTGTGTATCCAAATTTTGATGTCTATTAAGCAAAACAAGGTGGTAAAAAGAACGAAATAGGAATGTTGAATAGTAAAATTAGAATAGGAAGATAGTTTAGCGCCAGTTTTGCAAACAAACAGGGCCTGCCAATGAGAAAAATCAGTATGCTAGATCTTGCCATAACCGAGTTCGAACCCTGTCCGTTGGCACCGAAAGGAAACAGATTGCTATTTCATCTATCAAATTCTTTGTGTATGATTTTTCATAATGCTAAATGAGAAAGGAAACAGAATAAGATGGAATTGCTTTTAAACTTAATTCGAACACCGACCCCAAGTACCAATGAGAAATACACAATTTCAATTACTAGGCAGACCGTTCTTGGTTTCCTCTTGATATTTACTACCTTTATATAACCTCATTATTAACTGACTCATGTTGTTGCACAATGCACAGGGTTTTTCTCTTTTGTGAGTATTTTCATAGTATTTCGAGTTTCGGTGGAGTAATGGATAGCGGCTCAGCTTGATAAATCGGAGACCCGAGTTCAAATTCCAGTCAAATCCATTACATTCATTTACGTGCTAATACCGGGTTCTATAGCCTTGTGTGATAACTTCTAGGAGAAGGACTGAATTCAAAACCTTTTCCTCCAGGTTAGGGGTTGGGCAGCCAACTCACTTAAAAACTGGCTTGTTATAGAAACCACATTGATATTTTGCGGCCCTTTGTTTCCTCAAGGAATTTAATAATATATATATAATATAATATAGCAAAAGATTAGAAACGAAGAAGAAAGGTTATGCTGCAACTATTCTCTGAAATTCTTACCTTAAAAATCTTGGATTTTAATAGGCCTAAAAATTGGCACCTCATATATCCAACTTACCATTCAGGCTTTACTAAAATTTACTAAGTACGACAAACTCTAATAAGAGAAGAAATAGTGACATAACGATTATTTTGCTTGAATTAACTTGGGGAGAGTAAACTTGTTTTGAAAAATAAACATTCAGATCTGCAGCTTTTATCTGATCGCTAGTGTTATGAGAAAATATGCAACTCTGCCAGACTCACCAGTCCAGCCTTATTTACCGTTCGTGCTTTCTTTCTCCGCAGCCATCGACTGTAAGATGTCCGAGTGGCAGGAATGGAGCTCATGTCAGGCGACATGCGGTATGAAAGTGATGCAAGTGCGCAGGCGTAAACGAATGGTGAAGCCAAGAAGAGGCGGCAAAATCTGTCCTCCCAAAATAGAAAGAAGATTATGCCGTGTGCCCGTTTGTGAACCAGTCAAAAATGTAAGTGGTTTCTAATAATCTTGTATTATTTTATCGTTGAATGCATTGTCTGACAGCAAGGCACCAGTCGCATATGTTTACCTATGGAAGCAGGAGGTAAATCTATTGCTGATGTTTCATCGAGGTCACCAATTTGTTGTTCTTTTTTTTTTCTTTTTTTTTTCATTGGGGGTCAACATTTTTCAGAAGTTCAAGGCGTAAAAGAAGACCGTATTAAAATAAGTAAAAACATTTATTACCGTTTTATAAATGTATCAGTGACTGAAAAGCAACACTACACACATGTTCGTGACAGTTCACACGTAGGCCAGTTCCATGGGACACTTTGTTCTCTCTGTTTGATCCATCAAGTGTGGATTTCGTCCAACATAAAATAGATGCAGGCAACTTGACAAGTGTTCCTTTGTAGGTTTATCGGTGGAACCGTTGCTAAAGGCCTCGATATTTGAATCTATTAATATATAGATTAGTAGAGATGTTTGGTTGAGCCTCGTACCAATCAGAATTAACTATGTCTATCAGTTGCGGCAATATTTATATGAGAGCAAAATGGATCCCGACAAAGCTAGTCATATTAAAAAAAAAATGATCGAAATATATGTTTTTATTTTTTTTAGTGGGTATATCCATTACATTCACTTACGTGCTAATACCCGTAGGAAAGGTATGAATCCTCTTCTTCTCTCCCCAGCTATGCGTAAATAGCAGGACAAACCGGGTTCTATAGCCTTGGATGGCAACTGGTCTACCGCAGAAAGAAATAGCAACCTACTGCGGGAAAAATCTGCCTCGTCAGTCATGTATCCTAAGATACATGATTAGCTAAGCATTTATCATGTATGGCACATAAGTGACTTACTGAGGAGGCGAAGTTTTTTTTTCCGCGCCCATCTCCAACTTGTTCTAGGGGTAGAATGTTTTGCGGTTTTTAAAATAATAAATTACAGTGTGCGACACTGAGATCTGTAGACGTATTGGGAGGATGGCCAAGGACGCATTCCAAAAGCTAGGCAGAGGATTACACGAGACAGGAGGATTTCTTTGGTAACAAAGAAAAGAGTAATGAGCTGTTACGTGACATCTGCCCTCCTTTACGGCAGCGAATGTTGGACGGTCTTCTCAAAGATGAAGAAGAGACTCAAGGTGACGGAGCTGTGGTTCTGCAGAAGGATGCTGAGGATATCGTAGATTGAGCTTTATGAGCAACGATGATGTTTTGGAGAAGATGCATACAAGGAGGAGTCTTATACTTAACATCAGGAAGAGGCAGCTAAAGTTTCTGGGACACTTAGTGAGAAAGAAGGGCTTGGAGAATCTGATACTCACAGGTTGAATAGAGGGGAAGAGAGACAAGGGAAAGCAATGCATGACGGGCTTAAGCAAGCGAATGACAAAACGTGGTCTGGGGAAGGTGGCGGAGGAATGTAACTTATTGAGAGTCACAAGGTATATGGGGAAGTGGAGATCTATGATCGCCTACGTCCTGAAATGACACGGCAAATAAAAAGAAAGTAACTATCCGATTGAGGTGAAAAATACTTATGTGCCAGTAAGTCCACGGAGGGAAAGAAGGTTTTAGGTGTGAAACTAGGATTTTGTGCAAAGTGTCTGTGTTGTAGCTTCGATAAAGAAATGTTTCAAAGTCTCGTTTGCCACGGTATTTAAAGACTAAAAGAAGCTCCAGAGAGGGTTCAGGAAAATAATTCTTAGTAATGCTTTTGATTGGGAGGGGGAAAAATGTAATGCTATGCCGGGTATTTTTTTTTTTATGAGCTACTGAAATGTCCTGTTTTGAACCTATCTGTTTTTTGACACGTGACTTCCGCTCTTGGAAGACCGTTCCGCCACCTGTTCACTAATGCTTAAACCGTTCTTTTTTTCTTTATAGATGGATCCAATCACCAATATGGTAAAGGAAAATCCCCCAACCGAAGCGGCCTAAACATTTCTTCTTCCACACATCAAAGAATTCTATTTTATTAGCCTCAGCAGACTGGCACTTGGCCTTAACACGCAGCAAAATCTAACTGTAGAGATAATGGCCGGTGTATGAACAACAATTATTATTATTATTATTATTATTATTATTATTATTATTATTATTATTATTAATGATGTTGTTATTCTTGTAGTTCAATTATTTTGTACCGGAAACTGAACGTTATAAATAATGTAAAAATAACACTCGAACTATGTAAAATATGAAAAAGAAACTTTATAAATTGGAGAAAAAATACGTAAAGAAACACTTTGAATAATCCACACTGAAATTCAAAATGTAATGATGGGCTGAATATATATATATGTTTAATTGTTTCATTATTCAAAACAAAACAAGAAAACACGTCAAGAAAAGAAAACGTCATTCAAAAACAAAAAAAAAAGAACCGATCAATTGAAAAAGAAAAAGAAGAGTGACAAGAAGAAATAAAGAAGAAAAAAATAACGAAATGAAAAAAATATAAGCTTTATGGAATTGACGAAAGAAAAAAAAAAGAGAAGATATTTTTCAATACAAAGGAAAGAAAATGAAACAGTACAGATTTCGCGAAGGATGAAAATCAAAGACAAAAAATGAAATGAACAATTAATCTCCTCATCCCAATTTACAAATAAAAGAACATAATTTACGTGCGATATACATATATATATGTAATACACACTCACCTATATACATACACGCATATATATATATAAAAATATATATATACATATATATAATACACACACACGCCTATATATACATACATGCATATATATATATATATATATATATATATATATATATATATATACATACATACATACATACATATATATAATGCACGTATATATATATATACATACATATATATATATATATATATATATATATATATATATATATATATATATATACACGCTTTAATATATATTTACTGAGATCGGTTTACTTTGGAGCAAGGTTTAAAAATGGTGGTACAAACTGTAGACTGAACAACCAACGAATTGATCCACAACCTGAAATTTGGGAACATTGCGCTCTGATTAAAGCCCACGCATATATATATATATATATATATATATATATATATATATATATATATATATATATATATATATATATATATATAAACTATTAAATATACATATATACAGATACGCTATATATATATATATATATATATATATATATATATATATATATATATATATATATATAGACATGTGCGTGTATGTTATGTGTGCGTATATATGGAGATGCCTACATGAAATAAAATGCACAAATCTGCATGCACACAAGAACGCATACACCCACATACATACACAGTATATATACATATATCTGTACAAGTAGATTAAACGTAAGTGTATATGTATACAGACATAGACACACACACATATATATGTAAGGACAATTTATAATATGCCACTCAGACATACATTTATATATGCTTCTAAATATACTTACTAACAAGCTGCTATATATATATATATATATATATATATTTGTTAAGAAAAAAGGAAGAGATTGTAACTATTTAACTGTTTCTTCACATCATCCCTAAATTTCTGATGATGATGTAAACAACTAAATAATTATTGAAATATTATCAAAATCAACCATATATTCTTATTTGCTCATCAACATTGGGTATCTATCTACAGAATACAAGTATATAAACAATTTTGCATCCCTACATCCCAGGCTAACCCTACACATCCACCCATACATACATACATATATATATATATATATATATATATATATATATATATATATATATATATATATATATATAGTTATACTCGTCTGGAAAAACCATAGGTGTTTTGACTTGTAAATGAAGAAACCAATACACAAGGAAAAATAAGGAATAAAAAAAGAAAGAACTAAGAACATATAATTGAGGCGAAAACAATCGTCTAGAATCCAAGCTCAGAGTCCAAAGAAAAAAAACACCAAAACGAGTAAAGCAAAAGTAACTAAGTAAAGTGCTCAATACACTAAATAGTGCAAATCTAACTATGAAGTTAAAGAACCAGGTAAACCTACCTAGGTTTCACATATGCGGATCTTCAGGGTACACTGACGATCCACCAGTGCTCCCTGACGATCCGCATATGTGAAACCTTGATAGGTTTACCTGGCTCTTAACTTCATAGTTTACATATATATATATATATATATATATATATATATATATATATATATATATAAACAAAATGTTTGCGACTTAGCTGATTGATGTTACCTTCAGTATCCCGACTCCAGAGTTTCGCAGACGGACACGTCCACTCGTCAGGGAGTATCAGCAATTGACTCATATATATATATATATATATATATATATATATATATATATATATATATATATATATAAAGTCTGCATGTGTATGTTTATATATATATATATATATATATATGCGTGTGTGTGTGCGCGCACGTGAGTATTCAGTTAACACTATTTTGTCTTTAGTGTATTACATTCAAAATAATAGCATAGTCGATTTTTTTTTTTAAATTAGGTGTGGATCAGAGACATTAACAATTGGAAGAATACAAAAAATCAGTTCTGATGATAAAATTAAATGAAATAAAAAAAACATTTTTGCAATGAAAATATGTTCTTAAAATTAGTCCATCATTGTTAATATTTTAACATTTCGTCATTACGAAAGAGAAATGTCGTCAGAGGAAAAAAAATGAAACCGAAACAAAACCAACAAAGCATTGATTAAGTCGACGAATATGGCAGGACGTTGGTACAATCTATTGCGAATAAATATATATATTCATAGACACAAACTAAGACGTTTTGCAAGTCAAATATCTGGCTGGCTCGATAGGTGTTTAGCTATATGATTTTCTGTTATTATGGTATTAATATGTTTATTACTGCGTTGATAATATTATTAATAATTATTATATAATATATTATTATTAATACTGCATTAACAAAGGGACTAAATGCATGTTTCATTAAATAACATTGACAAGTTTTGTCTATTTATTTTAAGTTCCTTTCATATTGTCTGATAAGCTTAATCACATTATCATTGAAAGACGAAAGGAAATCGCCATATTGATACATGTAAAAATCCAATATAACCTTTCGGCTTGCATAAGCCCTTATCAAAGATGACAATTACTTTTCAATATATCAAACAATGTACGGACGAAACAATAATGATAGTCTGTTTTTGTTGAATGAAAAATTTCAAAGCAACGACAAACTCATCTTACAATGATAATGTTATTAAGCTTACCAGACAATACGAAAGGAACTTACTTAAAATAAATAGACAAAACTTGTCTATATTATTTAATGAAACATGCATTAATGAAAACTTACTGCCTAAATACATACACACACACACAGACATATATATATATATATATATATATATATATATATATATATATATATATATATCCATGTTTTGTTTATTGTTTTCATGTTTAAGTGTAGTTATGTTTTCAACGATTTTAGGCATTTAAAACAACATGCCTTGCCGCATACACAATTCCGGAAAATCCTTTGTTGAAAATACAACTATACTTAAACATGAAAACAATAAACAAAAACTAAAAATTTTGAAGCTATATACATAAAACAGTTGAAACCTAACCTGAACAAAATAAAGTATGAAATCTCCAGAAATAAATACATATATATATATATATATATGTACGTATCCATATATGCGTATACATATGTTTGATGTGCACACACACACACACTTACACAAATACATATGCCATAATATCCACACATATATATATATATATATATATATATATATATATATATATATATATATATATATATATATATATATATATATATATATATATATATAAATAAAACATACAAAAGGAATTAAAATTACCTCATGTTATGATCATTTCACCTTACGAATTAAGATCGGTAAAAGATTTTCTCATTACCTTTCGGTTTGAAAATCCTTGCGAGTATCTCTTTGTGGATCAGCTTTAATATTTTATATTAGGCCGAAAGTAAGCACCTAGTGAGGATCGAACTCACTACTCATCCATAATTGTTCTAGCGAGACAAGCTTGCTAACTATTACACCACCTCGAGGTGCCCAAGTCTTTTCTGTTGATAGAGCAGAAATAGTAACTAGATTAGTAAATATTGTAGCGACTTATCACTTGACCGGCTCCAAATTTTTGAGTACCCCCGCTCATCTTTAATTGGATCTTCTGATTCATCCTACCCTCCGACCAAGATGACCTGTATTGCTCGAAATTTTGAAGTCAGTCAACAGATAAGTCGATTGCACATTTATTAATTTATTGACTACATACATACATACATACATATATTTGTTGCAGCCATTGACGAACTTGGCAACACAGAAAAATAAATGAATAAACTTATATTTGTGTCTGTGAAGACTGCCCCTCAACATGCATGCTCCTTCTATTTCTATGCAGGAGCTTTGATTATTAACTGATAGTGATTCATATTAAAATTAAACAGAGACTATTATAAATCATGTAAAATATCTTTTGATAACTGATATTTCCCTTGGATTAAAAATAAACAAAAACCGTGCGTACAATTAAAAACGTGTGTATGATTAGCACGCCATCTTTTAATAAATCTGTCAAACTTTCCTTAAACATTTCAAATCAACCATCATTTGAACGGAAACATCGAACTGTCTTTCGCTCTTTTAGTCGAATGTCTTCCTTTATATTCAAGTGTTTTAATTTATTTTCAGTGATAACTACAGCTGCTTTTAACAAATTAGTTATTTTTTAGGACTCCCTGCATAGATATGTGTGTGCACATACAAATACGTATATATATATATATATATATATATATATATATATATATATATATATATATAGACATATGCACTCAAAAATATGTATATTTATCTGTACAATTAGAATGTGTTAGCAAAAATAACGAAATAAGACTTTTCAAAGGAATTTCACGGAGACAAATAAAAAAATAAAGGGTAACCTGTAAGATTTTCCAACTGCAATACTACTGCCCACATGCATAGACTTTTGTTTTATTTTTTGGGCTCCACTTGCCTCATGCAGCAGGGCCTACTGCACTTCTACTGCCCATTATTGTTGGGCTCACTGCTGATACCTACTTTTGCAACTTCCCTCAGCGAAGAGCTCTTAACAAACAGAAGAAAAGGAAAAACATGGACATACACATTTTAATGTAACCCACACAAAATCTATTTGTTCCTATAATCATTTGTTTGTTGTCTTTTCTTGCACAGTTTTATTATTTTGATAGTTTGCAAGAGCGAATGTTTCAACAACTTGATTCTCTATCTGCTTGCAACTTGGTTAAAGATTTGTGCAACATATCAATGACTAAAAAATATTTTAATAAAAGTAAAGCTGTTTGTACTATTCTTATTTTATTACGAGTTTTCTACGATCTTATTATTGTTGCTTTTTTATATATATTAAACATTTTCGCTATTATTATTATATTACAACTCATACTGTGAAAAAAACTGATGCCTATATTTTTTAATTAATCATTTTATCCCAAGCAAGACGATAATGCCACTAAGACGTACATAGTTACAGAGAATGAGAAGACTATTGATTTTTTAAGCATTTCGCCTCAAGCAAGTCAGGAGTGCCACTAGCATGCAACGGGTTACAGAGAGTGAGAGCAAGAGTAAAGAAGGGTGTTATAAGAAAGGATAGAGAGTAGTACGGGGATCAGGATCAAGACATCGGAAGATGGCGATGGACATTACATTTGAATATTTGAAGATTATAGCTATCAGGGAAGCAAGTAAGAGGAAGGGAGTTCCACTGTCGGGAAGTGCAAGAGAAGAAGCTGTTGGGGTAGAAGAGACGGTTACATTTAACAGTTTCGACAGTGAAAAGGTGGGATCGAGATGCGACCTAGTAGCACGCTTAAATTCATCCATTTGAGGTACCAGTGAAAGTAGCTCGTCAGTATTGTTTCCATGAATGTATTTATAGAAAAGACAGCGAAACCACATCACGTCTGTGAGAAATTGACTGTAGACGACCTATCACATTGCATATCCGTGTCTGGATTTTGTCTCGGACCTCGAGATAAAGAGCAGGATACTATATCATATATGGCAACAGTATTCAATGCAAGGACGAATGGTTGATTTGTAGACTTGAAGGCTGGACTCAGGCGAGAAAAAACCTTCTAGTGCGACACAGAGAACCAACTTTCCTTGCGATAGATGAAGCTATAGATTCAATGTAGTTGTTCCACTTCAGGTCAGTGGAAAGCGTGAGGTCAAGAGAAGAAATTAGGAGAAAGGACAATAAAGGAACAGGATTTAGGAAGAGAGATGTCGACTGACGTCGAATTAAAATTTTTGAAGATTGTAGATGTCAGGAGATGTGTTGTGGTGTAATAGATATCTGCTCGGAATTGGAGAGCGGAGTTCGAATTCCAGTCGGGTTCGTTACATTCATTTACCCGCAAATATCCTTGAGAAAGGTATGAATCCATCTCTTCTCCTCCCAGCCATGGGTTTAATCGCAGGGTCCTGTAGCCTTGGTTGGCAACCAGGCAATAAGAAATGGTAACTTAGCTTGGCCTAGCCAGTCATGAATCAAAAGAGACATGATCGCCCAAGTATGTGTCACGTATGGCACTTAACTGATTGAGTTGTCAGGGAAGCAAGAAATCAAAATAAAGTTCTACGGGCGAAAATATACGAGAAAGAAACTACAAGAATATAACTGGTATTTGGATCTTGCTAGCTTAAGTAAAAGTGATGAGACCTAATTGCAAATCTAGTTAAATTCATGCAATCGTGCAGTAAATGCCAAATATTTATTGATAAGGAAATGGTTAATATTATTATTACCTTAATGTTCACCATAAAATACGTTATTAATTATGAAATATAAAATCCGGTATTAATTATGGGTTTCTAAAGAAATCCGTATTTTTTAATCATCTCACCCCCCCCCAGTAAGGCGACAATGCCACTCGGACGCAGGAGTGAAAGAGAATGATAAGACTTTAGAAGAAGTGAAAAGACAATAAAAGAACAGCATTCAGTAGGGCAGAAAATGGTGATTGAAGTTAATTTAATTTAACATTTTTGAAGATTTTATGTGGCAGATGAGCAAGAAATCGGAAAGCAGTTCCACAGGCGAGAAGTGCGATAAAAGAAACTATTATAATGGAAATGCATCTAGCTAGTTCAACAGAATTAGTTGCCAGTCTAGTAGCACGGTTAAATTCATACAGTCTAGACACTAATCAGAACAATTGTCATGAAAATATTTGTAGAAAAGACAGAGGGAAGCCACGTCACGTTGGTGAGAAGGTGACTGAAGTCGAGATGCCAGGAATGGATCGAATACATTTCTGACCGTTCTTTGAATATTGTAAATAATCTCGAGATTAATCCTAAGAACAGCAGACCAGACCAGGCTATTTTCTGCGATGGACATTACTCCAAGGAAGCGTATGAAAATTGTAACGCTGCAGGAACACACTGGCAAGCCTTACCAGTGAGCAAATCAAAGTATTATAGACTGGCGCGGAAACTCTCCTTATTTAAATCCAATTGAGAATCTGTGGTTAGTCTGCAAGGAACGACTTCGTAGAATGGACATACGAAGTACTAACATATGCAATGTGCCATGTTTCATGGGAAAAATACGAAAAAAATACATAATAACGTTATTATTCGTTTTATTTCAGTTAATTTGCACAAGGGTGTAATTTGACGATTAGCTGGTGGTGGGGGGGTAGATTTATACTTTTCCCAAGTGTGCAAGTAAATATAATGAACGCGACTAAAATTTGAACTCGGCTCTCCGATTTTCAATTCCGAGACGTTACTCTATGCACCATCCGCACATCTAAGCTTGCAGCACCTGGTATTTCCAGGTGGTCACCCATCTATGGAAAATATTAAGAAACAGAAAAAAATCGTTAAAACCAAAGAAAGGAATACTTAACTGTTACGTAATATCAGTCGCCCTATATGGCAATGAATGCTGGACAATCTCCTCACAGATGAACAAGAGATTTGAGTCAACAGAAACAAAGAAAAGAGTACTGAACTGTTATGTAATAACAGTCTCTCTATATGGCAATGAATGCTGGACAATCTCCCCACAGATGAAGAAGAGATTTGAGTCAACAGAAACAAAGAGTACTGAACTGTTATGTAATATCAGTCTTTCTGTATGGCAATGAATGCTGGACAATCTCCTCACAGATGAAGAAGAGATTTGAATCAACAGAAAAAAGAAAAGAGTTTTGATCTATTATGTAATATCAGTCCCCCTATATGGCAGTGAATACTGGACAATCTCCTCACAGATGAACAAGAGATTTGAGTCAACAGAAACAAAGAAAAGAGTTTTGATCTGTTATGTAATATCAGTCCTTATATATGGCAGTGAATGCTGGACAATCTTCTCACGGATGAAGAGAAAATTTGAGTCAACAGAAACAAAAAGAGTACTGAACTGTTATGTAATAACAGTCTCTCTATATGGCAATGAATGCTGGACAATCTCCCCACAGATGAAGAAAAGATTTGAGTCAACAGAAACAAAGAAAAGAGTACTGAACTGTTATGTAATAACAGTCTCTCTATATGGCAATGAATGCTGGACAATCTCCCCACAGATGAAGAAAAGATTTGAGTCAACAGAAACAAAGAAAAGAGTACTGAACTGTTATGTAATATCAGTCTTTCTGTATGGCAATGAATGCTGGACCATCTCCTCACAGATGAAGAAGAGATTTGAATCAACAGAAAAAAGAAAAGAGTTTTGATCTGTTATGTAATATCAGTACTTCTATATGGCAGTGAATGCTGGACAATATTCTCACAGATGAAGAGAAGATTTGAGTCAACAGAAACAAAGAAAAGAGTACTGAACTGTTATGTAATATCAGTCTTTCTATGGCAATGAATGCTGGACAATCTCCTCACAGATGGAAAAGTGAAGTAACACGAAGTTGATTCTGCAGAAGGATGTTGAGGGTACCATGGTCTGAACATGTGAGCAGCGATGAAGTTTTAGAGAAAATGCAAACAAAAAGGACACTTATACTTAACACCAGAAAGAGACTGTTGAAATTTCTAGGGTACCTAATGAAGAAAAGGGCCTGGAGAATTTGACACTTGCAGGCCAAATTGAAGGCAAGAAGGACAGATGAAAACAGCGTGTAACCTAACTAACGAGCCTTGTAAATGGTTAGCACAACACGGTTTAGGAGATATAACAAAAAGACAAATTTAGTAAGGGCTACAAAGGACAGGAAATTGTGGAGAACCAACGTTCAGATGAGACACGGCACGTGGAAGAAGAAGAAGAATCTAGGATTTATATCTATATAAGTAATATGGCATATAGATGATCAAACAACTCCAGGAAATAGCATAACTCTCTAACAAAGATTGTCTCCCTTGACTTCACAGCAGTATACGAATTCATTAATAGATACTTATTATTATTTATCCATTAGAAACTGCTTTCCATGCGCCGACTGCATTGAATGTCTAAATCTGATTCCGTTATCGATTTGTTTTCTACGGCTTATCAATCATTTTGCAGATTATTTAAAGCCAGAAAATATTTTTAGACTGAAAGACATTTCTGGAGATAAAAATGATTTTCTGATATAAGAATAAGTGGATTCATACCTTCCTCAAAGGTATTTACGCGTAAGGGAATATAAAGGACCCGACTGGAATTAGAACTGGGCTCTCCGAATTCCATTTCCGTGCCCATATCCACTACACCATCCGCACATCCAAGCTTACAGCTTCTGATACTCCCAAGCGATCATCCATCTAGGTACTGACCAGGCTCGATGTTGCTTCGGCGATCGTACGAGAACCGCTTGGATCTAATACAGGAACTACTTTGGTTCACTAAGTCGTACATATATCGCAAAATTCAAAGCCTCATCAGGGAGAAAATGCTTCCAACATGCCTTCCAAGACTATGCTCTACGTATATACAAGCACAGATATGAAGAGATGGACACTGATCATTTAAACAGCTATCACTTCCCAAACGACTATACTAATAGAAGATAGCTTTCTAGTTTTCCTTCCCGAGTATTGATGACTAGCAGTAGAGCCCGGCGTTGCCCGGGGATGTAACAGTAAGAGATAGATCAAGTATCGACCATCATAAAGACTGAAAAATAAAATTGACAAAGATTATTGTTTAAGGTTGACGGACACGCATGTCTTAATTAGTTTTTTTTTTTTGTCGGGGGGATTTTTTTTTTTTACGAATTGGTCAAACTCAAACAAAAACATTGTTTTCAATCGTTATGAGTCTATCGATTGAATAGAATTTTATTATAAACAATTGTCTTGTAAATGGAATTTTTAAAGCATTCTGAATGTAGAAATAAAGAAAAAAGTGTGCAAGGCAATAAGAAACACTACCTGCCAAAAAAAAGTGAGTTTTGTTGAAATCGGTTGAAAAATGTAGGAAATCCGATCCCATATATAAACGAACACACACACACACACACACACACACACACACACACACACACACACAAACATCCTGAGTTTTATAATAAGTATAACTCGATATGAGTTGTCCCCCTTTCATTCTGGCGACAGAATCGTGTTTTATCGTGTTTTCAAATTGATTTCGTGCAAAAACAATTCTATTTTTCCAGTTTTTGGCGCTGTCAGAACCACCGCAAGGTAATTTTACGTAGTCCTGTGAAGTTTTGTTGAAATCGGTTAAAAAATGTAGGAAATCCGATCCAATATATAAACGTACACACACACACACACACACACACAATCTGCGTTTTATAATAAGTAAGATGAGAGTATGCTGGCGACATAAGTATTCATCGTTAGGATAAGAATGGCCTTTAAACAAAACATCAATATTCTCTCCAAAATGTTCTAAGAAATGGGACAAGATAAACCTTCCCAAAAAAGAAACTATGATGTGCAATTGGAACGAAACCAGTTAGGACACATACACATTAAACATCATAAAATTAATAGAATTAGTGAATATTAAACACTTAAATATTAGTGAATATTAAACACTTAAATATTAGTGAATATTAAACACTTCAAACACTTCGGTGTGTGGATCAGCTGTAACCAACTTAGTATAGGGGATAAGGAAATTGAACAGAATAGCGTGTGCTAGGGGTAGCTTCTTTTTTTTTTTTTAATCAATTCACGCCAAACAAAGCGATGTTTTTACAATGATGCAAGAGGAGTGAAAGAGAATGAAAACTTTAGAAGACATCTAAAACTCAGTCCTAAAAAAGGAACAAAAGATAAACCGCTACTCCTGTTCAAAACATCGGGGAGGTGTGTGAACCGGACGATATTGTTAATTTTTCTACTTCTATTGCGAAAGAAATAATTAATGAATGAGTGCAGGCGGAGACGTTAGAAGTATAGAGATGAAGTAGAGTTTAGAAGGAACCATAAACCCAATCCTAAACAATGACCAAGGGATAAATCTCTACTCCTGTTCAGAAGACATGGGAGGAGTTTGAACCGGGCGATAACCAAATAAAGTTAAAAAATAAAATATTAAAAAACATCAATTTTTTATTAGCCTAATCTCCTTATGATACATTCCGCCATTATGTTAATATGAGGTATGCTCGCTTTTTGGTGTCCAGTAGTTACCATAACAACGGAATGTCGCATCATAAAGAAGAGCTGCGTGACCGATAAAAATATAAAGTCACATTACGTTTTGTATAAAATATATGATTGTTAATTTCATCCCACATAGATATGAACAGACTGAGATAGATAGATAGATAGATAGATAGATAGATATGAACAGACTGAGATAGATATGAACAGACTGAGATAGATAGATAGATAGATAGATAGATAGATAGATAGATATGAACAGACCGAGATAGATAGATAGATAGATAGATAGATAGATAGATAGATAGATAGATAGATAGATAGATGCCCTTATATAATTTGATCCACCTTTCATTATTGCAAATTCTAGTGTACGAGGTCAGTCCAGAAAGCATCGAAGCATTGAATATTAACGAGAAAAATAGTCTAAATAGTTTCTTTCAAACTATTCCTCTGGGATTTTATACACTTGTCGCAACATTCGTTCCACTTTTCAAAACTTTCGGCAGTGTTGACCTCTTTTGGGATCGCCATCAGCTGCATCCTCACTATTCTTAATCTCTTCCATTGTTTCAATGGCGAATCTGACATTTGGAAAACCCAGAAGTCACTGTGAACCATATTTTGGTTGTAGCATGGGGACCAACAGACCTGGGTGAGGCCCAAAACTCTGCACAAAACATTAAGAATGGACAAGCAGGACTGTCGCACAAGCTCCCTCATTGATATCTCGCTCCCGACTGCGTAACACCACTAGAAAGTTTAAATTCATACACGCATAGTAATATCTGCTCTGATAGCTGCATTAAGGCAACTCAAGACCGCGCAATCAATTATCGAAATATTCAAAACGAATGGATACTTTCATGTCTGACCGTATTTGAACGTTATTTTTTTTTTTACCTTAGCCTCATATTGCAAATTCAACTTTTCTAGTCAATTCTTAAACAAAGAAACTAACTATTCACAACACACTATCTTTTTCACCGTACAAAATCTGTTGCCTAAATTTCATAATAGTTATTAAAATTCCAAAATTTCCAATTCGTTTTTATTTACATTATTTATAGAATCTTTACTGGGGCATAGTAATTATGATGTCATACCTGAGCCAGGTCGTATAGACTTTGGCACAATGAAAACAGTACTGCAAACGGAACCTATATCTTTTTTTCTCTGATTCTATTTATACTATTATTTATTCAGGACGTAGGCGATCATGGCTCTCCACAATATCCTGTCCATTGTAGCTAGCGTTTTTTCTTATTTCTCCTAAACCTTGTTCAGCCATCCACTTACTGAAGCTCACTAAGTATGTTATATGCTGTTTTCCTCTGTCCCTCTTGACTTCATTCTGTCCTGTGCGTACCACATTTTCCAAGCCCTCTTTCCTCATTATGTGCCTAGAAATTTCAACTGTCTCTTCCTGATTTTAAGTATAAGTTTACTTTTTGTTCCTATTTTCTCTAAAACTTCGTTGTTGCTCACATTTTTGATCCATGGTATCCTCAGCATCCTTCTGTAGATTTCTGTTGCTTCAAGTCTCCTCTTCATTTCTGAAGAGATTGTCCAGTATTCGCTTTTATATAGAAGGACAGATATCCCGTAATAATTCAGTATTGTTTTCTTTAGCTCGTTGTCAGCTTGGACAAGTGTTTCGTTCTTTTGCTATGTTTTTATGTATTTTTAAAAACTACAAAACATCGTTTTATTAACAATATGATGGCTGAGGAGGTATTTACGAAACGTGGTTAAGAAAAATGTACACATAATGGATTTCTCTGTATCTTTAACAAAACAAGAAAAGTTGATAGCGAGTTGAAATTTTGTCGTCATAAGCAAAATGATTGGTGCAAAACAATGGCTCCATATTAAAAAAAAAAAAAGGTCCTGCGTTAAATCAGTTGGCGCTCAAACGCTCGCACTAAAACATCGCTCAGACGACTTCCTGTCAATGTCCAATTTTTTAAAAATATCTCTGCTCATTATGTACCTGATTCTAAGTAGAAGAGTTATTTTTGTTTCAATTTTCCTTAAAACGTCGTTGTTGCTCATACATTCAGTCCATGGTATTCTCAGTATCCTTCTGTAGAAGCATATTTTGGTTGCTTCTTCTTCCGTGAGTCGATTGTCCAGAATTCTAAATATAGTACCCTTTTCTTTGTTTCTATTGAATTTTTCTTGTTTCTTTATACTTTGCTTTGCTTTTAAGAGGCATTTTTCGCTATCCCAATGCGTAAATGGATTTCAATGTCATCGTCTTTTGTACTTGTTTGATTTTAGTGTCTCCAATTAATAATTCGCACATTAGGCTGTTCCTTTTTCTAGAAACATTATATTCTGGCTTCTTACAGTTTTTGTATAATTTAGTCCTTTCTTCTAGCTTTCCTTTACTGTCTTCCGTGGGATTTCCTGTCGTTTCCTTTTCGTGTCTGCTATCAACACTATGTCATCTGCAAATCCTGATAGGACTTCTGATTCTCTTAGGATCACCTCACTGAAACAGTTGAATAAATCCCGTGAAACATATTTACACTAAATACTAAGCGCTCTTGTCGTGTCTCTCAGTACGTTAGTAATTATGGCTCTCCACAACTTCATGTCCTTTGTAACTCTTAGAAAGTTTAGTTTTTTTTTTGCTATTTCTCCTAATCCCTGTTCTGTTAACCATTCTCTGTCTCTCTTGCCTTCAATATGTCTTGTGAGTGTCCAATTTTCCAAGGCATCTCTCCTCATTATGTACTCTGAAAATTTCAACTGTCTTCCTAGTTTTAAGTATAAGCGACATTTTCTTTCTATTTTCCCTAAAACGTCGTTGTTGCTCATACATTCAGTCTATGGTATTCTAAGTATCCTTCTGTAGAGCCCTATTTCTGCTGCTTCTTCTTCTGTAAGTCAGTTGTCCAGCATTCTAAATATAGTACCGTTTTCTCTGTTTCTATTGCATTTTTCTTGTTTTTCATAATACTCCATTAAACTTGAGCAACTATGAAGAAAACTCAGCGACCAAAATCTGGATAGTGAGATAGCGTGATTTGGGATAAGATGTTTGCAATATAATATGGCAAATACCAAACAAGAAATTTCAAATGAGTGCAAAGTTATTTTCAGGCATGTTTTTTGTTGAATCGCAAATGAAATTAAGGTGATTAACATTTTTCCATAACTCCTAATTTTTTTTTCTTCTTTTGTACTGCGGAAAATTCTTCTCTCTAAAAACCGTTACAGTGAAGTGATCTTTTATATTTTTATAGATGTATGTTCTTGACAGTACTAAACGTTCTTGTCGCGTCTCTCAGGACGTTAGTGATTATGGCTCTCCACAACTTCATGTCTTTTGTAACTCTTTAGTTTAGTTTTTTGCTATCTGTCCTAATCCCTGTTCTGCTAACCATTCTCTATCTCTCTTGCCTTCAATATGTCTTGTGAGTGTCCAATTTTCCAAGCCATCTCTGAAAATTTCATCTATCTTCCTGGTTCTAAGTATAAGTGGCATTTTTGTTTCAACTTTCCCTAAAACGTCGTTGTTGCTCATACATTCAGTCCATGGTATTCTCATTATCCTTCTGTAGAACAATATTTCTGTTGCGTCTTCTTCTGTGAGTCGATTGTCCAGCATTCTAAATATAGTACCCTTTTCTTTGTTTCTAATTATTTTTTCTTGTTTCTTTATATTGTGCTTGGCTTTTGGGAGGCATTTTTCGCTATCCCAATGCTCATTCGGATTTCAGTGTCATTGTCTTTCAAAACGTTTGCGAGATATTTTTGTACTTGCTTGATTTTGGTGACCCCAATTCATAATCCGCATTTTAGGCTGTTCCTTTTTCTGGTAATAGTCATCTTACATTTTTTGTTTAATTTAGTCCTTTCTTCTCGCTTTCCCTTACTACCTTCTGTGGGAATTACTGCCGTTTCCTTTTCATGTCTGCTATCAACACTGTGTCATCTGCAAATCCTGATCTTAGGGTCACCTCACTGTAACAGTTGAATAAATCCCGTGAAATGGCTGACCGCCATTCTATCTTTGTGTATATACTAAATTAATTTTCTATCCGTATGCAGGCGGTTTAGCTTCCGGTAGTCGTAATGGATTATTTTAATCTCCTTCCCAAATATGCCAAGATTACCTAGAAGTTCCAACAATTCTTTGTGACAGACTCAATCGATCGCTTTTGTATAATCTATAAAACATAGGCCGACCTCCTTTTACATTTGTATTGCTCCTTCTGAGATCATTCTAAGCATAAATATTACATTCCTTGTTCCAGTGTTTTTCATGCATTGTTCTATTTCCGGTATAATTCTGCTATGCGCTCTGTTCATCAGAATCCGATCATAAATTTTGTTATGTCGTTCTTTAAGCTGATTGTCCGATGCTTTGGAGGAGGTGACAGTGCTATGAAAATGAATCTACTTAGGTCTTCCGGTATATCACCGCTATCGTATATTTTGATTATTATATCTGTAATTTCTGCCAATGCCGAAATCATCAAAAACCTGCCAGCATTTTTATTACAATTCCGTCTGGTCCTGCTGCTTTGTTTCTGTTCAATTTGGCCAGCGCTGATTTCACTTCAGTGTTTAGTATTTCTGCCCCTATCATATTTTGGTTCATTACAAGTTTTCCCCTTTCTCCGATGTATTCGTTCCATCTTTGAATTATTTTTATTTTTCTATTATCACCCTGTTGATGAGCACATTTTTCCACTGTTGCTTCTTTTCAACTTTTATATATGTCTGCCTTATTTTTTTTTATGATCATTTTTTCTATTTCTACACATTTTCGTTGAGTCATTTCTATTTTACGGGTCTGCTTTTTTTTCTAATTTCTTTGTATAATGTCTTATATTATGTATCATTTTGTGATGTCAACGAAGACTCATTGCAAATTCTGTGATGTCAACGAAGTCTCGTTGTCACGTTCGTAATGCTCGTTGTAGTAGAGTCTTTGTAATCGCAGATAAAACTTATAGTAACGCTGTTGAACAATACTGGTATCAGACGCCTTGGAATAACACTCGCACTAATAGTACTTCCTCGATAATATTCGCTCGAATAGTAATCCGTATAGTGATCTGAATAGAGAATAGTGGTCCGTATAGTAATCGAGGATATGGAATAGTATAGACTAGAAATAACGATCCCAATAGTAATAGAGGATAGACTAGAAATAGTGATCCTTTAGACGCAAAGCTAATTCCTACTTATGCGTTTCCTTTCTGGTTACGTGGTCTACTTAATTCAATAATGTGATTGACCGTGTTTACTCACTGGTGATCTATGTTTAAACTAAAGTATCGGCAGCGACACTTTATTTCTATACAACAATCATACACCGACATTGTTTGCTGCATCAGTGTCATCGTGTCGAGAATGTCACCTGCCATCAATTCCTTTTTGCCACGTCTAGTTTTCTTTGCGATGATCTCGTTTGCTGGTGTTACTAAAGCTTCTCTTAATCGTTAATAGTTAACAGCCCCCCCCCCACGAAGGATGTATGTGGTACAAGGCCGAGTTTACCGTGGGTTCTTCGAGCCCGTAGGCCCGGCCAAAAATATTCCCGTAGAACCTGCATAAACGGGTTTAGGGTCTGTCTACCTCCCCGGACGAAACTTTGCCCTACGGCAAAGCCTCGTCCGGGTTCTTCTCTGTTCAAGGCAGAGAGTTCGACAGTTGAACAGTCTATATCAGCGTTATATTTAACACCCTACCACGTGGGTCCTATGCGGCACAAGGCCAAGTTTATCGTGGGTTCTCCGAGCCCGTAGGCTCGGCTAAAAATATTCCCTCAAGGCAGAGAGTTTGACAGTTGAACAGACTAGAGCACCGTTCTCTTAATCGTTAACATACTGGAGGTGATTTTGCTAGCATAACAAAAATTTTAACTTGTCACTACAAGTGACTCAGATGAGTGAGTGATAGCATGTTTGAATTTTGTAGTTGTGTTGTCATATCCTGCTAGGGCAACAGAAAACGACTATGGCTGATATTAAGTAGTGAAGTGGAGGATCCTTAAAAAACAATGCAGTGGACCAGGAAAGTAGTGAATGATGCAATATGTTAAAGTTTAATGTGTCTCACTTAGAATTTCAATTCTCATTTGAATCTACTTCTTGCCACACAACTACGGGTTAATTAATATTAGGAGATCATTATTATCTCTCAAAATAGTTTCTGGCTTTAAATAACCCGCAAAAGGTTTATAAGCCATAAAAAACATATCACTATATTAACTATAATTTTCTGTTCGTCATCTAGTTTTCTGACAAAGGAGATTCTTCTTACTAACTTTCCACATGAACAAGGTTGTAGAATGGATCTGCCGAAACGTTGTCATAACAACATCAACAGCACAAAAATAGAATTCAGTCTTTGTTTTGTTTTTTTACTATTGTTCATCCAATACAAACACCAAGAGCCACTCAATGTAGGTGGTTACTAAATCAGGTTTGCTGTTAGAGGATACAATATAGTATATACATGAAGAGGTTCAGATTCGAAATAAAATACATGGGAATAAACCTATACTCCTGTTCAAAAGACCGAGAGGGTGTAAACTGCATTTTTCTTCTTTTTTTTTTACTCATGTTCAAAGAGCGTTACTGAAGGAATTTGTTGTGTTAGCGTTAAGAGTAAGGGGTAGGAGGCGGAGTTTATAAGGATATGTGGGATATATAATGATTAACCGTAGACTTGAAGAGATTAAGATTGTAATAGTCAGAAAAGCCTCCTCTTAGGAGTCGGTTCCACAAAGAAGCTATTGGGTTGGAACTTATTTTTCACTAATGTAATACGATGGGAATGAGTGTGGTTCGCCTTAGTGAACACGGCGTGGTGGGTCGTAGCTGTGAGGACTAGATTTCGTGAAACTAAAGAATGTAAACCCTTGTACAAATTAATTGAAACAACCGATTTAGTTTCCTTTAAAATTATAACATTGTACAAATACACTGGCAAGCCAAAGTGAGCAAATCAAAGTACAATAGACTGGCCCAGAAACTTTCCTGATTCAAATACAATCGAGAATTCGTGGCCAATCTACAAGGAACGACTTCATGGGATGGACATACGAAGTACTAATATGTGCACTGGGTCATGTTTTATTTGATAAATACGAAAAGAAAGTAAATAATAATGGAATTATTCGTTTTGTTTCAATTAATTTGCAGAAGGGTGTAGGAGAAATCAGCACGCCACCTACCGGGAGAGCTAGTGTAAATGGATGGCTAAAGGTCAGTAAGACAAGCTAGTGGATGAGCACTTGCTGTTGAGTCTCAAAATATAGGACGAAACGGTCGTCCAGTGCTGCATTCTGTTGAGGCTCGATGAATTACTTAATATATATATATATATATATATATATATATATATATATATATATATAGGGTGCTATGGGTAAATTGTTGGTATGCTATATTTTTAATTTCGCGCGTTCTTTGTTTTTGATTTTGCCGAGTGCAAAGGTAGGGTCAGTTAAGCACCACATGTTAGAAAAAGAGCACCCTGACGCCAATTTTGCACTGTACTACTTGGCATTCGCACCAGAAGCTCGAATATGAACATTTCATAGTGTTTTGGGTGTCGATCTGAGGACATTGCAGAGAATTCGGAAAGATTTGGATGATATATACAGTCAATTTCGGTTTGGTGTGATCACTAGCGATGAAGACATTATGCCTCCATCCACAAGGCCACAGAATCAACACGGAGTCCTACATCAAATACCTTGAGGAGGTAGTGCTGCTATGGGTCAAGAGGGTGGTTTCTAAAGGACCCTATATCTGCCAACAGGACTCTGCGCCATGCCACACAAGCAGCCATGGCTGTCAGAAAATTTCTACGGCCATATAATTCTTTACATCTGGCCATCTAAATCCCCAGATTGCAACACCCTTCTTTATTATGTGTGGGGTGCAGTTAAGCGACAAACTAGAAAACTCATTTAACATCAATTGTGAACTGGAGGCAAAGGTTATGGCAGGTTTCACCAACTTAAACAAGAGTTACAGGACATTCGTCTAGAGGTTATGGAGATTTTATTGAATATATTTACGCTTTAGTATTGCAAGATATTTTCGTGTAACTTCCGTAAATATATCTGTTAAAATGAGATATCAGTTTTATTTTCATTTTTGCCTAATTTGAATGACAATTCATCCATTTCTCCTATATATATATATATATATATATATATATATATATATATATATATATACACATACATATATATATATGTGTGTCTATACATACATATGTATGTATATACATATATATATATACGTATATACACACACATATATATATGTATATATATATATATATGTATGCATCACTGACACATATATATATAAATAGTCCTGGAAAAAATCAACATTCGCGGCCTGATGATTGTGGTTAGCATGAAACAGCCTGTCGCCGCCGAGTGTTGACTTCAATGTTCACTTTTATACTTACATTTACATACGCTCTATCTGATATTGAGCACTTCATCCCATAAATATAGCATACGTTATATATATATATATATATATATATATATATATATATATATATATATATATATATATTTAAAGAAATAGTTGCTATTCTCCTGTACAAAGCTGGGGATAGGATAGTTGAATTGATATCTTTCCTATTGTTATTTGTTAGAAAGTGAATGCAACAAAATCGACTGTAATTCGAACGCGGCCTGTTGATTTCTCTTTCCGGATCGCTAACCATTACACCACACACACACCCACACACACCATCATATCGAAACCAGAAAAAAATAAGAAGACAATGTTAGTTCTTTGAGTTTATTCTGCTTTTACTTCGGAATCTGTTAAATGTCTGAGGTTCTGATATAAAGTATTTCTTGTTTTTATCATGTAGACTTGGTTATGGCCGACGGTTCCGAGATTTTGTTTTCTGTCACTGTTTAACCCTAGAACACTAATCATGGGTACCCATAGTACCCAGCGCAAATTTTCCTATTTTTAATTACAATTTTCAGTACCTGATTTTCTTACCTAAATAATATGTTTTTCAATTCCTATTAATCTTAACTCAAAGTACAAAGTTTGATGTGCCTGCATGTAAAATATTTCAAATAAAGATTTATATTAATTTTTTTTTCTTTGATATTTTCAAAATCGGATATGATATACCCATGGTTAGTAGTGGTGTAACTTTAACTGATGGTTAGTGTTGTAGGGTTAATATACGCTCTGTAAACAATATATGCTTCAGCATTCCGACTAAAATGCGAAAGGAAGCTAATTTTCGCACACTCAGAACCAAAGAAATCGGTCGTCCTATTTTCTACTCACCTCGCGACCGACAACTACGGGTTATCGAGAAAATAGTGTGAAGCAATTCAAAACGAATTCATCAGCAGTCGTATTAGTGATAACAGATTTTTTTTTCTGGTGTAAATGTTCTGGACAAAATAGTATGAGTTGCTTCATAACGTACCTTGTTCTCTTGGCACAAGACAAAAATTTAATTTTTCTCTGACGCCATTATTTCCTTCAAAAAATGCCACAATTTGATGGCTGAAGAATATTATTAGCAAAATAAATTTTAATTTAAAAAAAAAATTCAATAAACAAATGTAAAAAAAATCTACAATATAATTTTCATATTCCCCTTTAAAATCGTTTCTGAGATGAAAAGTATCTATCAATAGCATTTATTTTCATTTTTATGCTTAAGAAATTTTTTTTGAATTCACCATCTCTAAAACATTATACGCCTTTTTCCAAAGATTATGATATTTTAACGTAAATGAGAGTTACAGTCTCGTAACAGCTCTATATTTAAGAAAGTAAGCTGGCTCCAAGTACATCGTTTTGATATACCGAATACCGCAATTATGGTCAAGAAGAAAGAATGTAACTTTAAGAAAGACCAAATTGCTATGATTAGAACCCTAAGAGCATTTCTGAAACATCATGGCATATGGAGCCCTCTCCTTCGGTTCTGTTGAGTAAATATACAGTTGTCTAAGAAGGGAAAATAATCAATCACCGAAAAGCGATCAATATTGATTGATTCAAGAACGGCTAATGTAGTATATATTGCCGATAGCGTTAAAGTGAAAAAATGTGTCACAACACACAGTACAATGGTCGCATGGACTACGTAGCTGTAGACCAGTTTGAGTAGTTATACAAACAAATGTAGATCAGTGAAAGCTTTTTCAATTTAACGGTGCCTATCAGGATCAGAGATAGGTAAAAAAAACTTCCTTAAGTATTTCATTTAGATATGTTGAATTCTACAAGAAGAAAAAAATTCATAAAGGCCAGATTGCTAATAATAATAATATTAATAATAATAATAATAATAATAATAATAATAATAATAATAGTTACATTCTTTGTTTGCCTCCGAGGTCATTGCTTATCACTCCGCATGTGATTATGAAACAAATGCATGCCAAAAAGATTTTTTTTTTCAAATAATAATAACAATAAACAACGTGACACCATTTCCCAAACAAGAACGTTAATTTCTTTCTAAAAATAAACAGTTATCTCCCTTCGGGTATGGACGGATGTTTGAGGAGTCTATTGATGAAAATATATACCCTTGGCCATTGACTTCAGTCGAGGAACTCTTCCGCCCAATTACGCTGCACGGTGCTAGTGCAAAGGTTTCGTGCCCTCCTCCGAATACGCCCAAATCTACTACGTCTTAATTTTTATAAGGTAGTATTCATATAAAATACAAATTTTATTGTATCCTAATTATGTACAATAATACAATATGCAATATAGATGAGAAATTCAACTAGAAAAATTGAAAATAAATACAATGTATCTAAATACAAATTAGAGAAATCTCAATAGAACATTCTATTTTAAATAAATAACCAATGCGGCAATTTTTAACATCAACTTGAGATTTTTTTTCTTGTTGAATCATTTTAACACAATCAACATTATGGATAAAAAACTGTAAATTTTATATTGTGCTTTTTCGAGACGTAACATGAGCAAAACAAATTCACGGATTTGAACAAAAAAATAAACCACGGCATCCTTTAATAGTCAGTTGTGTTAAGTTTGTAACATATATAAATGTAGGTAGAAAAAAAATATATGTTAATAAGATAAAAGGGTCACAAAGCAAAACCCGGGGTCCCAATCAGCCCCACTCCCAGTCGAGGTGTTCAGGGGTAATACGAACTGGCCCTGATGTTGTGTACATAACTATAAAGTCCATGTACCCGATTGGACTAGACGGTAATTGACCCTACAAGAAAATTCATTCACCCTTTGACAATCAATTGCACACCCAAACTTGTCTGGGCGTGGAATTGACTGCAAGGCACCCATACAAACTAATGCTATATGTACAAAACAGAATCTGGTTTAGAGAATTAAAATAAAGAACTGGAGCTTTCAGATTCAAAATTATTATCCAGTCAAAATATAGGATCTGATTATAATGTACAAAGAGACAAAACAAAAGCTGGTCAGGGGGTTTTGTCACTCAAGAGTTCTACGCATTAAAATTAAAATTGAAAAAGTTAAGATTCAAATAACTCGAAAAGATTAATAAATATGTCTGCCTTAAAAAGCATACAGGTGACAGTTGTGCCAATCGATACAGGAGCACTAGAAACGACCACAAAAATACGAGCAAAAAAAATGAAAGGAAATCCGAGAAAAACTCAAGAACATCCAGAAAAAGAAGCACCACTGAAAACAGAAATTAAGGAAATGTCGGCATATTGAAAAGACTTGCTGTCACTTGATCTCCGCTATTGAATAAAAAAAAATTAAGGTCAGCTTTAGAAGAAATAACAAGAATATATACCGGAAATGGAATAAAACTAACATTTTAGTTATTTTAAGCATGATAAATAATTAAAAAATAGATTCTATTCTTGATCGCAAACTAAATTTTTTTTAAATTATTATTATTATTATTATTTCCTTTGATTTCTGGCGTTTAGACATTTCTTTCCGGGTCCCGCCCAGGGACCTAAGGTTAGAAATGGCATCATGACACTTTCCACTGATAAAAAAAAAAATTACATAGATAAAGCCCTCTGTAAAGTGTGGGCTGTACTTGTGAGAACAATTTTTTGTATCTCTTTGATGCATGGACTTCCAGGAATTCCTTCAACTAGTCTACTGGAATCTCTTCCAGCCAATCCTCGATCTCCAACTACAACAGGGATTGTTTATGTTCCCATGTACCACATTTTTGAGATTTCTATTTCAAGGTCCTTGAATTTTGACAGCTTTTTGAACATCTTCAAAGATACATTGCAGTCTGCAGGGACTGCCATATCACGTTTTTGTTTGTGGGCTTTAATAACAATATCTGGGCGGTTGGCCTTGATTGTTCTGTCAGTGTGTATTGTGTAGTCTCATAAAATTGTAACCCGTCCTATCTCCGTAACCGGGTCTGGATGGTGTTCGTACCAGTTTCTTTAAGTTTCCTTCCTGTAGAAGTTGCATATTTTCCAGTGCAGATATTGGCCTACTCTGTCATACCGGGTATTATATTCAGTGGGTGCCAATATCGTGAAACCTGATACAAGATGATCAATCGTTTCTGGATATTTATCACAGAATCTGCATTTTGGGCTGACACAATATTTTAGTATATGTGCTTGAAAATTCCTAGTTAGCAAGCATTGGTCCTGTACAGCAAGGATAAAACCTTCAGTTTCAGCTTTCAACCCTGCACTACGTAGCCACTGATGGGTACGAGTTTTGTCTACATCAGCTTGTTTGGTTGGTACGGGCAGAGTATTGGCCATGAAGCGGTTTATCTTGCCATTGTTTCTGTATCTGGTCGGTTGCATTTGTCTTTGCTTTCTTTTTTAAGAATTTTGCAACTTCAGCCGGTGTATTGTGTTTTACTTGTGTTTCTGCGCCCATTTGAATTATTATTATTATTATTATTATTATTATTATTATTATTTCTTTGGATTTCTGTTGTATAGACATTTCCTTCCGGGTCCCAACCAGAGACCTAAGATCAGAAATGGCTTCCTGATATCTTGCACTGATCTTTTTTTTTTTTTTTTGTTTTTGTTTAAAAAACCTTAAGATCACACACATTTTACATAGATAAAGCCCTTCGTAATGTGTGAACCTTACTTATGAGTACAATATTTTGTATTTCTTTATTATTATTATTATTATTATTATTATTATTATTATTGGTCGTCATTATTCCAGGACTCCAATAGATCTCAGGAATCTATTGAAATTTTGTGTAATATGTGACTGGCTTAGGCTTGGGACGTTACAACCTACTCTTGTTACTTCTTCAGATCTTGTAAATAATGAGTTGTTAATTGCAGCCTGTAAAAAAGAAATTTAGAAGAGGAAAAAAGAGGAAAAAATGGAGCAAAAAAAACATAGACAATTCCATGATGAAAAAATTTCCCTGGTGTTCTGTATTTAAACGCATTAGGAAACTTCCAGAATAACTGTAAGCAAAGGCTGGAAATAAAATTTACGAATTTATCTGATAAAGGCCCCACTCCATCCAGAATAAATAATATCATAGAATAGAGGCAGCAGTGTCAGCAGCAGGCAGGCAAAAAGAACACTATATTTAAGACTGTTACCCGAACACTCCACTATTATCCCCCACAAGTCAAAGTGCAATCGTTATCTATATTCTACATCCATGTAACCTTTACTTTCTACACTTATATTCATATCACAAACCACATTCAATAACACTCTGCCTTGAGTAGCTCTTGAGGATTGTATTGAGTAAAAATTAGTAAAAAGAAAAGAAAGAAAGAAAGAAAGAAAGAAAGAAAGAAAGAAAGAAAGAAAGAATTTGACATTACCTGTATCAGGGAACCCGATGAATGCAAGGGAAATAACTCAATGTCCTATCCAAGATTAAAATTAAAAGTGACCTCCCTTACATAATGTACTGTCAAATTATTAAATGTATTAAATCAAAAGACGTATTGATAACTGAAAAATGTTCTCCCGCGAGGACACACACACACGCACACATGCGCACGCGCGTGCGCACACACACACACACACACGAATGTGGACAGTAATCTGCAAATAAAGTTGGAATCTAAAATATTTACGCACACAGTGAATTAAGAATAAAATATTTAATACTTTTTAGCGAATTTTACAATATTAAAGAATAAAGAAATAATCTAGCAGTCGAAATATATGCAATAAATTATTGCATGTCTAGACTAATATGCATCTTAACGAATGTTTGCATATATTAGCTACCTTAAAAAAAGCGTTACCTATGTTTAAAATGCATATGATTCTCTTTATTACAAAATATTTTTTTAAATTATCTGATTTAAAGATTAATTAATGTGAATTGAAATAAATATTACTTTTAATTTTAAATATCGTAAAAAAGCATATTTCAGCATGGAGGAGATGTTTTGATGTGTTGAGTGATTTATTGACATCCTAATGTTTGGTAAATTTAAGTAGGTCACCTATTTAAATTTACATATTGAAAAATTAATTAAAATATTGAAAAATTAATTAACATATTGAAAAATTAATTAACGTAAGCTATCTAATATTTTATTGAATTTTAAGTACCTTGATTTTATAGCCTTACTTAAGAAGATGCCAATACATTCTAAATTTACAATCGTTACTTTCTGATAATGTCGTGTCTGGACGTACATATTTCCAAAAATCGATACGTAAAATAAACACATAAAATAAATTCAAAATTCATTTTAAAATAGTAGGGATCGTTGAATTGAAGTAAACTTCACCATTTTTGACTAGTAAATACAGTTTTTATTTAATAAAGATATCACTTGACTGTTAAAATTTAATACAGAATTTTAAAAGATTTACAAATTTATAAATTATTCTAAAGTTTTTTTTTGTTTTTACTAAAGACAATAGTTTCCATAATATATTTTATTCATAAAAGCAAATAAAAGATTTTCTAACTAAATAATGTCTTAGTTTTATTGCATGTTTTATTTTACGAATCGGGGCAGATTTTCTAGAGCTGGGAGACCTGTTTGGCCCCCAAAAATGATGATTTAAATTCTCCGAGGACTTATTCTTATACAGTGCAACCTCGGTTCTCGAACGTCTCACATGTCGAACAAATCGGTTTTCGAACAGAATATTCGAGATGAAAATACCTCGTTTATCGAACAAAATGTCGGTTCTCGGACAACATTGTCGAACCGAGTTAACACGAACGGAATCATTTGTGAGTCGACCGCCATGTTGTATATATTCATGTGTTGTGGCGTGCTTTTCTTTTCTAATTTTATTGTACTGTAACTTTTTTCTCTACATTGATTCCTATTGGAAAAATAGTTTCGGCTTACGAATATTTCGGGTTACGAACGGTCTTCAGGAACAAATTAAATTCGTAAACCGAGGCGCCACTATATCAAATATAGACATTAAGCGTTTAAAAAAAGATTTCATAAAAATAAATGGTGTGTAATAAATATATATAAAAAAAATTCCCCATAACATTATACCACCACAACCAGACTTAACTGTTGATATTAGGCAGAAAATTCTATACTTTCGAAAGGATTTTCACTCATAGAATTGCCGCTTTGCGAGCTTTTCCTCGCTTTTTTCCTAACCATTCTCTGCAAACTATATAGTTGTGCGTTAAAATCTTAGATTTTTAAATATTGAGAATCGCCTGTCTGGCACCAACGACCCTGCCGCGTTCAAAGTCACTAAAACTACTTTTCACTCCTCTACTAATGCATGAATATATTTATTTTTTAAAAACATACAAAATTGTGGCACAAGGCCGAAGGGGAAGTGGAGAAAGGTTGGTCTTTCACTCGCTATCCTATTCCTAGTTAACCACAACCACGACTCATTCGCTCGTTACAATTAAACATTCACCACAAGAACTCATCCATCACCTCTCAATACTGCACACACCACAATACCACATATCCACAAGGGCCCTAAAAAAACACCCCATGAATTAATAATTTATAATGTTCGTATATATATATATATATATATATATATATATATATATATATATATATATATATATATTATTAAAAAATGGACAAAGTCCGACAATTTTTATTTATTAAAGACATTTTTATGTTTAACGTTCTTTTTATAATTGTCTTTAATAAATAAAAATTGTCGGACTTTGTCCATTTCATAATATATGACGTCATTTGTTTACATTTGATACGCAATGAGTAGTTATGAATGTACGAGATTCATGGAAGATTGAAGTTTATAAGTAATTAATTCAACCGAACGCTCCTTTGTGGCCGAGCGGTCAATGACTGTTCCGTATAGGATGCAGGTTCAAATCTTGTCAAAGGACGAATATTTTCTATGAAAATTTCTCGGACATTCAGGCCGGTAAATATTATTTAATACTGTTTATTATAAACAGAGCATTTACTTAAATACTTGTATCTATAAAAAGAACGTTAAACATAAAAATGTCTTTAATAAATAATATATATATATAAACTTCCTGAAACATGAAATGATGGGGAGAGGATATGAACCCCAACAAGAAACTCAAAATATCAACCAAAGTCAAAACGAAAAAAGTTAAAAAGTTAGTAGGAACCGTCTCCTACCCTCAAAATAATAAGAATGGCCGCTGTATTCTATCGATAGGCAGAATCAAGAAGCACACTCACTAATGCAATGGGGAGGGAAAATAAATGACGGAATGGGGAAAATCAAAGGCTGACTCAGACGAGATGAAAAAGGGGAACAAAAACAAACCGGGGGGGGGGTCCTCTGCTAATGCATGAATTGTAATTCAGCCAGTATTCATGACCATATTTAAATTCCTATCTCTTAAATTGCCGCCACATCATTGGTTGAATGAGAATTTGCATAATTCAGCATTTGTTGACTTCACGTACCTTTAAGTGACCAATATATATCGACCGATTCCCTTGTTACTCACACACCCATCGACAACCTAAAACATTTCTAACTGCGTGCAAGCCCATGAAAAGGATCGTTGTAGATGAGTTTTAATATTTTATATTATAAGGATCCACCTGGATTATATACCAACGGATTTATTACCTGTACTATATGTGACGGTTACACACCTGGCCCAGGGTCGGATCCTTTGGTTACGGCGCCAACGGTGACGTCGCTCCTCCTGGTCGCTCCTCCTGGGTCCAAGCGTGCCGCTCCAACCCCTTGGTCAGATGATCACCAGCCTCGCCTTTCCCGACTCGCTTCCAATACCTGGTCACTAAAGCAACTGTACCGATCTCCGGTCTGTCTACCCACGCTGTGTTTAGATCTTAGACAGACGGGACCAGCAGGGATTGGGGCCGATACAAGTTGAGTCCGACGGGGGTGGCAAAACACAAATAAAAGAGAAAATAAACTCACGAGACAAAAAAATTGCTGATGAAAAAAAATGGGTAACAACCTTTTATATCTTAATGACCGTTACATAAAAACAAAATTGTTCTCATTTCCCAACCCGCTCTGTGGACTATGGCACTAAAAGCTTCTATCACACAACCTAAAAGATTTCGAATTGCCTACTCTTTAGAATTGTGTATGTCGGAGTGTGGTTTGGTTCGACACTGGGGCTAATTTCTATCGATCATTCGCAGTTGATTCTTCTCTTCGACTTGAGTTGTATTTCTTCTTCTTCGTCGACTTAGGCTGGAAGTTCTCTTGTCTTCGACTTGGGCTGGAAGTTCTCTTGTCTTCGACTCAGCCGCAACTCTCTGTCGTCCGAGGTGATCTCTTCTCGCTGCCGTCCGGGGCTGAACTGCCTTTTGTCGATTGGGGCCCTGGAAGTATTTCTTGTCTGAGGATTCTTTTGCCCGCAAAGGGGCGAGTGAATCGGGCCCGATGCCCGCGTTCAGGCTCTTTCCCTGCCCGCGGTCCAGCTGCAACTCCACTCCAACTGATTTCTGTCGACTGGGGTCCTGCTTTTATTGACGCCGCAACAAACTGGGGTGGGTCTGTCGGCGTCAGGGTTTTCTCGATAATTCCAAAAGTCGCATTATTTTTTGACTTCCCATTATCGCTATTGTTTTCACCCCTACTTCCTCACAGTGCCTTTTGTGGGGAGGTGCACACCCATCTCTCTTAGTCTCTCGTATGTCAGGTGACCGTTTTTCGACCAATGGTTCCTGATCGGGCATTTCTTTCTCCTCTTTTCTGCAGATCACGTGACCGTTTCCGACCAATTGTTATTGATCGAGCATCCTTTCTCCTCCTTTCGGGCGTGGTTACATCGTTCTTGTTTTTAAAAAAACAAAATCCAATTTTGCCTTTTCTGCACGTACGAAAAATGACAATCTTGGCTTTCTCTCACCTGGGCTCTGTCAACACAGCCTGCCGCTAATTAGTTGTGACTTCAGGAAAGAATATTGTCGCCATCTGTGATCTGAGACAATCGTTTTTTTTTCACCTCTTGTTTTTTGTCAGACCCGGCAGTCAGAAAATCTTAATTTATCTGAATTGAAAACATCTTTCACTCGTCAATGTGGGGGGTTCTAATTTTAACAGGTCAGAATCTGTATACCGTTCCTCGGTCACTCCCCTCAACCCAAAAACACTTTTTCTCTGATTAAGATTTCGTTTTCATTGTTCCCAAAATTTCCTTTATCCAAATTGATAAGGTGTCTTTCTACGCAAAAAGTAGGCTAGATGCTTTGACCGATATCTGGTTTTCATCAAGCGGCCCGTTTTGATATCATGTCTTTTCCCTTTCTTTCTTTTTATTATTTCTAATTCTATTCTTCCAATTGTCTTTAAAAAATTCGGTCAACATGCTAGCTAAGATATCTTTCTGACTCGTGTTTTTGTTAATGACCGCTTTTTGTATTTCTCGACCTCTCTCTTTTGCTTTTTCTCTTTTTCTTCCCTTAGGATCGTCCAAGTACAATCTTAGTGAATTATTTTCAACTCAATTATTTTCCGTTTTAAAAAAAATCAACAACCTGTTTAGTAAACCGAGTAAGAAAAAATTAAATCATATTTCTATGAATATTTCTAATAATGCAAGGTGCCACAATCCTCCCCTAACCGATTTGTCATTTACCCGTAAATGACACCTAAACCCAATTACATCATTTAACATGCACCATGCATTTGTCTCATGCAATTCTATTCTACTTTCTAACATGCAAGGGTAATGTTCTTTCCATTTTCTTTTGTTCTACATGCAATGAAATGTTCTTTTCATTTTCTTTTTGTTCTACATGCAATGAAATGTTCGTTTCATTTTCTTTTTGTTCTACAGGCAATGTAATGTTCTTTTCATTTTCTTCTGTTCTACATGCAATGAAATGTTCTTTTCATTTTCTTTTGTTCTACATGCAATGTAATGTTCTTTTCATTTTCTTCTGTTCTACATGCAACGAAATGTTCTTTTCATTTTCTTTTGTTTTACATGCAAGGTAATGTGTGCGTGTGTTTGTAGGTGCAGATGTGTTCACTAGGGTTTGTTCTTCTTGGTCAATGTTTTCCTCTCTGCCGTGGGAGGTTTTTCCGCCGCACGTGGTGGTCTCACGCCAGCCACCTCCATTGGTCTTTCAGCAATTTCTTCGCCAGTCCTGTCTGAGTAAGGAACACTGCTCGGCATCTCCCTCTCGGGTTGCTGCATGCTCACTAGACTGTCGTTCGCTAATCTTCTCTTACTCTTAATCTTCCATATTATTACACCCCCGATGGCTATAACTAGGAATGTACCCATCACTATTGACCAACTTATCGCGATCTGCTCATCGTCTTCCCAAGCTGCACCTTCGTCTCCCAACGCACTTAACTTATCCCTTAAGTGATCCATATCGATCTTTTCTATTGGCTTCATTAATACTGGCATCTTATTTAAGGTGACATTAGAGAATCTCTTCACTATCTGTTCCCATAATTCTGTACAATTGACTAAGCCTCTACCAATCATCTCTATGAGTGAATCTTTTCTTCATACCTTTCTTCCATCTGGTAATAGGGGGCAAGGAGATGGACACCCCAACCGCCGAACATCCCATGGGTAGCGTCACCAGGGATAACGGTGGCCTTATTCTTAATGTCCTTGTGGACTCTCCCCACATACCCTAGACAGGCTGATATGTTTCTGTGTGGCTACTGCCCACACCCCGTCTGAAACACTGATAGCTTGTGGTAATGCCGAGTTTGTTAATACCTCTACTTGGCAGATTCTTTTGATTCCTTCCCCTTCCTTCAAACAATTCTAATATGCACATTCTGCGGTTACCAGTTTTATAGATAGGGCTCAACGAGGTACAAGTCCCCAGGGTATCATCTCTACACCTTCTAGCTTCTTCAGCTGATAGCAACATAAATTTTGTTCTCCCTGAATTTAATGCTATGTAGCCTGCTTCCACCTTGTACCTTGCTATCATTCCCAAAAGGTAACAAATTCTCTTGTTGTTATTCTTCACAATCACTTAGTCTCGCTCGACTCATCACTCAATCATTTCATAACTTTTTTCTTAGTTCGGCTCTTCCCTCCCCTAACTAACCTCTAGCAGACAGAATGGTCCGGTCAGGTGTGCGTGGCGCCCACTCTAAAGGTCGTACTTCATGACACCACTGGTGGCCAATCAATAATGCCAATGATCTTCCGTTCCTCGTGAGGTGCAGCCCGCGACTCCATCCCTCCACTCACATCTACCATAGTCAGCCAATAGGATTTTGGATGAGCCAGTGTCGTTATCTGTCGACACTAAATGCTTCTATTCTGCACAGCCCTTTTGTTCTACTGAGATTTGGGGTTCTTCTCCCTCCCTGATCTCATCTTCCGAGGTGATTCCTGCTCAACCTCCACCCTTCCTTCTGTGTTTAACTCCCGTCCAGGAGGTTTTTTGTCCTCTTCTTCATCCTCTGATTCTTCTTTCTGTTTAGAGTCTTCGCCTTGAATGTCTTCAATACCTCTCGACTCTATGTCTAAACTTCTCCTGTTCCTTATCCTTTCCTTAAGCTGGGAAAGGGTATTCGATCCTCCTCCTCCCACTCGCTGGGTCCTTCGTCCTGTTCAGGGTGTCTCTTTTAGAGCCTTCGACTGCTTGATTGGACCTCTTCGTCTTTTCTTCCTTTTCTTCGAACATGGGGTGTGATGGCGATCTCACGGGGTCTTCTCTGCACTGACTCAGTCGACGACTGAACATCGCTCATCCCCGTTGAGGGTTCCAACTCTGTCACTCGGACTGCTTCGTTTATCTGGTCAAGTCGACCTATCTCCTCATCTTCTTCGGAGTCTTCCTCCGTCTCCATTCCTTCCGGTTCAACCAGAGTTACCTTCCTTTTCCTTGTCTTCTTAGGCCTCGGCTCGCTCATTTCCAGGTTAGCTATTTCAGCCTTCTTCAGATCATTGGCATGAACCCTCCTCGCTCGTCCTGCCACTTGATCCCATATTACATATGATACTGGGCCTGTCTGCTCTACTATCCGGTAGTACGGTTCCCATCTCTGGTCCAGTTTTCCTTCTCTCTGGTGGATTT
Source organism: Acanthosepion pharaonis (assembly GCA_903632075.3). Lineage (NCBI taxonomy): Eukaryota > Metazoa > Mollusca > Cephalopoda > Sepiida > Sepiidae > Acanthosepion > Acanthosepion pharaonis. The sequence goes on from CAHIKZ030000290.1 coordinate 415,542, forward strand.
TATAGTAGACAGGGTCTCCAACCTTCAATTCTACCACCTTTCTTTCAGCATTCACCCTCTCATTTCTTTTCTTCTGGGCCCTCTTTATTCTTCTTCTGGCCTGTACGAATATCTTATGTTGCTGTTCCAGCAATAGTTGATGATGATCTTCTCCCATATACCTTCTTCGGGGCTTCAGTAGGTTATCTACAGGCAGGACCACGTCTCTGCCAAACAACAAAAAAAATAAGGAGAAAATCTGGAGGTTTCGTTTATCGTAAACCTCACGGCCGCCAGAGCCTGCGTCAAATACAAGTCCCAATTTCCAATGTTTTCTCTGACCAACTTGGCTAATACATCTCCCAAGGTTCTATGAAACCTTTCCACTTTAGCATTTCCCTGGGGGTGATATGGGGATGTTTTTATGTGCTCTACATTCAAACCTGTCAAAACTTCTCTCATGATGCTGTTCACATTCTCCGTGCCATTATCTGTTACCAATTGCACAGGGGCACCATACCTAGGGAAGATTTCACTTATTATCAACCCGGCCACAGTTCTGGCCTTCTTGTCTGGTACTGCAAATGCTTCAGGCCAATTTGTTAGCCATTGATCCGGTGCTAATATGTCCTCATCTAAGATTCCTTTTGTTTGCTCTACTAGCTTCCTTCGTTCCTCCTCGAATCTCACCCGATTCAGAGTTCGTAGGGGAAGTGCTCTCCCTATCTTCTCCCCTCTCCTAACCTTTATAGTCTTTTGGGCCTGGTTCACCATCATTATGGGCACCAACTCGGCTGCCTCCACTACCGTTTCGCACAGGGTTACCTCGTTATCTTCTAGGCCCTTTCCTTCTACAGGGACCAACTGCAGAGGTCCTCTCCGTACCTTTTTTTCTGACATTAGCCTACCCTTTCCCGACACTGCGGTCCCTAGGAGGTAACTTTACATCTTCCTCCACCACTATGGTTATCTCTTCCTCTGGTGGGCATCCCAATGGCGTTCTCTCGCCGTTCACCATCAACACAGTAGGATTAAACTCGATCTGGGCCTTTCATCCGGAGCCAATCTTCTCCCAAGATTGCCTCTGTACACAGGTCGGGGGTTACGTAAAAAATTTTGGGTGCTTTTCACCCTCCCAATCCTCACCGGGAGCCTCACCATCCCTTTTTATCTCCAGGGGGCTCCATCTGCCTGCGTGATCTCTATGTCCGCTTCCCGTAACCTTCTCTTCCATTTCACCCGCCTGTATGTTTCCTCTCTCATCAATGACACAGATGCTCCTGTGTCCACCAAAGCCCTCATCTCACTACCACCTATCTCTGCTCTACAGGATAGTTCTTTCTCTTGCGTTAGCGAAGAGAACACCTGAGCTTTCTTCTTCCTGGGTCCCCACCTTTGGGTTAACCCAGCCATAGGCGCCGGTAGTAATAAATCACCTTCATTTTTTTTTCATGAGGTGGAGTTCTGCGCCCCTGCACCTGGGCGACCCCGGCCGGACCTCTCCTGGTCTCCCATGGCCGTTTTTAAAAATACAGTTTCTTTTCAGGTGTCCTGGCCTCCTGCAAAACCAGCACCTTCTTGTTGGACAGCTTGCCGCAAAGTGGCCTGCTTGACCACATGTCCAACATTTTGCTCTTTCCCTTTTTAACTGGGTTGGCCTTGTGTCTATCCTCGGGGAACCTGTCCTCTATTCAAGCGGTTCGCCCACCCACTGGTCCAAGTTTTTATTTCTCTCCTTTTTAACTGGGCCACCCCTCCCTCTTAATTCTGGGGTGGCCAGCTGGCTTTTCTTGGGCTCGGCCTTCCTTTTTAATATTGGTGGGGCACCCTTCCTCAGCCCGCACCACTTAGCCAGGTGTCCTTTCTTACCACACCTGGTGCACCTGTCACGATCGAAGTCTGGGGGCAACCCCCACTTCGTCGGACATTCCGCCGCCCTGTGGTCCTCGTACCCACAGGTCCAGCAGACCAGCCCGTATCGACCCGGCGTGGGCTTATAAAAGCCATGCCTGGTCGACCATGCCCTTCTATTGGGGTCCTCCTCCCATAATTCTGCCTGATCCACCTCTTCCTTAACCTCTGATTCCACACGGGGGGTTCTTCCGCCTACCCCCCTTCTTCCAGCCTCCTGACTTGGTATCTGCTTCTTCCCACACCTCTTCACTTTATCCCACACCCCCTGGCTCTCCCTGGCCAGCTCTATCGCTGCCGACAGTCTGAGCGGTCCTTCTTTCAGTACGTCGTGACGAACACGCTCGTCGCTCAGCGCCTCTACATACAGGTCCGCCAGTTGAGCCTGCATAACCGCATTATCCCTGACCACTTCGGGGAATGCCAATGACGATAGCTTCCTGCTCGGGCCCCTAATTCTCCCGGGGTTTCATCCCGTAGCTGTGTCAGTTTTAAAAGGGCCCTCATGGCCTCTATGGCCGTACCTTCGTCGGCGAATTCTTTGGTCAGCAGTTTTTTTTTATTTCTTCCCAAGCCAAGCGGGGTTGGTTCTCCAAGCCCCCCCCTCACGAACTCAGACGCTTTTTCCCTTTGTGGCATCGTATGCCAAATACAGGGTTTCTTGGTCCGAGAGCTCGTAGATGGTTCGGCTCTTCTCGAGGACTGCCAGCCAGTTTTTAAACTCCTTCCCGCTGCCATCAAATACTGGGACCCTCGGTCCACCCAACAGCTTCCTTAGATCCACTGACAACCCCCGCCCTACTTCTTCTTCGCCCCCCCCCCCCCACTGCTCTATCCGAATCATAATCTGACATGTCTACAGAGAAAGACAGTCTATACAGCAACAATCGAGGTTGGGAAACAAAACAAGGTGTCCTACCTTACAGACGATTCTGTTCTTTCTTTTCCTTTGGTCCCGGGTCGTTCTGAGTTCTGTCTGAATTTTTCAGCAACGGCGGTCGATCGTGGTCTTCTCAGGGTTGAAATCCCTCGGTCACCACGGCACCATATGTGACGTGGTTGTCTCAGGGTTGATCCTGGTCACGGCACCACTTGTCAGACGGTTACACACCTGGCCCAGGGTCGGATCCTTTGGTTACGGCGCCAACGGTGACGTCGCTCCTCCTGGTCGCTCCTCCTGGGTCCAAGCGTGCCGCTCCAACCCCTTGGTCAGATGATCACCAGCCTCGCCTTTCCCGACTCGCTTCCAATACCTGGTCACTAAAGCAACTGTACCGATCTCCGGTCTGTCTACCCACGCTGTGTTTAGATCTTAGACAGACGGGACCAGCACGGATTGGGGCCGACAAGTTGAGTCCGACGGGGGTGGCAAAACACAAATAAAAAGAGAAAATAAACTCACGAGACAAAAAGATTGCTGATGAAAAAAATGGGTAACAACCTTTTATATCTTAATGTCCGTTACATAAAAACAAAATTGTTCTCATTTCCCAACCCGCTCTGTGGACTATGGCACCAAGCTTCTATCACACAACCTAAAGATTTCGAATTGCCTACTCTTTAGAATTGTGTATGTCGGAGTGTGGTTTGGTTCGACACTGGGGCTAATTTCTATCGATCATTCGCAGTTGATTCTTCTCTTCGACTTGAGTTGTATTTTTCTTCTTCGTCGACTTAGGCTGGAAGTTCTCTTGTCTTCGACTTGGGCTGGAAGTTCTCTTGTCTTCGACTCAGCCGCAACTCTCTGTCGTCCGAGGTGATCTCTTCTCGCTGCCGTCCGGGGCTGAACTGCCTTTTGTCGATTGGGGCCCTGGAAGTATTTCTTGTCTGAGGATTCTTTTGCCCGCAAAGGGCGAGTGAATCGGGCCCGATGCCCGCGTTCAGGCTCTTTCCCTGCCCGCGGTCCAGCTGCAACTCCACTCCAACTGATTTCTGTCGACTGGGGCCCTGCTTTTATTGACGCCGCAACAAACTGGGGTGGGTCTGTCGGCGTCAGGGTTTTCTCGATAATTCCAAAAGTCGCATTATTTTTGACTTCCCATTATCGCTATTGTTTTCACCCCTACTTCCTCACAGTGCCTTTTGTGGGGAGGTGCACACCCATCTCTCTTAGTCTCTCGTATGTCAGGTGACCGTTTTTCGACCAATGGTTCCTGATCGGGCATTTCTTTCTCCTCTTTTCTGCAGATCACGTGACCGTTTCCGACCAATTGTTATTGATCGAGCATCCTTTCTCCTCCTTTCGGGCGTGGTTACATCGTTCTTGTTTTTAAAAAAACAAAATCCAATTTTGCCTTTTCTGCACGTACGAAAAATGACAATCTTGGCTTTCTCTCACCTGGGCTCTGTCAACACAGCCTGCCGCTAATTAGTTGTGACTTCAGGAAAGAATATTGTCGCCATCTGTGATCTGAGACAATCGTTTTTTTCACCTCTTGTTTTTTGTCAGACCCGGCAGTCAGAAAATCTTAATTTATCTGAATTGAAAACATCTTTCACTCGTCAATGTGGGGGTTCTAATTTTTAACAGGTCAGAATCTGTATACCGTTCCTCGGTCACTCCCCTCAACCCAAAAACACTTTTTTTCTCTGATTAAGATTTCGTTTTCATTGTTCCCAAAATTTCCTTTATCCAAATTGATAAGGTGTCTTTCTACGCAAAAAGTAGGCTAGATGCTTTGACCGATATCTGGTTTTCATCAAGCGGCCCGTTTTGATATCATGTCTTTTCCCTTTCTTTTTTTTTTATTATTTCTAATTCTATTCTTCCAATTGTCTTTAAAAAATTCGGTCAACATGCTAGCTAAGATATCTTTCTGACTCGTGTTTTTTGTTAATGACCGCTTTTTGTATTTCTCGACCTCTCTCTTTTGCTTTTTTCTTTTTTCTTCCCTTAGGATCGTCCAAGTACAATCTTAGTGAATTATTTTCAACTCAATTATTTTCCGTTTTAAAAAAAATCAACAACCTGTTTAGTAAACCGAGTAAGAAAAAATTAAATCATATTTCTATGAATATTTCTAATAATGCAAGGTGCCACATATATATATATATATATATATATATATATATATATATATATATATATATATATATAGAGAGAGAGAGAGAGAGAGAGAGAGAAAGAAAGAAAGAAAGAAAGAACACTGTTATGTAAATAAATGAGAAAGTGGAAAAATTATTTGTAAGGCTGTACGTCTCGGCACATCAGACGCCAAAAATGTTTGTAAAATTTTGAAACATAAAAATTTGAAATCTTTCGTTTCCACATTCTTTAGCGGCTCCGCTCGGTGTAACAAGATAAATTGTTTACTAGGGAAGTGTATTTTATATTTCTGATTTTTGGTGGTAGCTAATGGAATAGAAAAATTGAATGCTTTGTCTATATCTTTGAGATGAGGCATTATGCTTACTTACATTATTTACATTACAATCATCTTCATTGCCATATTCACAACGTTTCGGCCGTTGTACGCTCCGGCCTTCTTCAGGTGATTAGAATTTCAAACCTATCCCTTTATTTCGTTCACCGTTGTAGATTGTTCTAGTTCCATGTGCCATGCCTCTTCCTGATGTCTCAGTTATTGGGGATGTATAGGCAAAGAAAGCAGCCGGGAGAATCAAGGAGGGGCAGACAGAGAAAGCAGCTGGGAGAATCAAGGAGGGACAGATAGACAAAGCAGCAGGGAGAATCGGGAAGGGACAGACACAGAAGGCAGCTGGGAGAATTGAGGAAAGACAGAGAGAGGAACCAGCTGGGAGAATCGGGGAAGGACAGACGGAGAAAGCAACTGTTAGAATTGAAAAGAGACAGACAGAGAAAGCAGCTGGGAGAATCAGGGAGGGACACATTGAAAATAGACTCTTCAACACACACGCATTTCACACCCGCCTGAAATTAAGTCGATATTCAATTCTCTGGTAAAAGTTTGAGAATACACAATTTGGTTGCAAGTCGCTACCCACTCCAGGGGTGTTAATCTATATCAAACTTTTCTAATTATATATATATATATATCTTTATTTACTATTATTAAAACTATCATTTTCAAAAAATATCAGACTTTTCTTTCTTCTCACAATAGCACAACTTTCTTTTCTTCAGAAGATTCGTCAAAGAAAATACCACGTTTTACTGAATCAAGAGCAAGGGCCCCACACCTTTTCTTGTCAGTAAGAAGCACAACACTTACCAGCAACTCTAGACGATCGACGACCTAACTGGCATCAACTCCTTGGTCAGATTAGAACTGTATGTAACCAAGCAGACCCGACAGCCATCCCAAGGTAAAGATATCTACGAGAGGTAGGGTCCAAAGTGTATGGCTGCACGTCCTTGAGGAATCACGAGTCTACTACATAATTAACGTGTTTACGTTTATATCTCCCCTTCCCCTCTACACTTCTATAATTTCATCAATAAGAATAATACTTCGGTTCGATGAAGTACTTTTAGTGGACGAGACGTGTTACATAGCAGTGTCCCACTTTTGTCATTACTTGATTACGAGAAACTGTCATAGAAAATATACGTTCTCCGACAGGAATTGAACCTGTATCCTATACGGAACCGTCATATGGCCTGACGTGCTTTTACCGATTTCGCCACAGAGGAGCATTTCGGTTAGCAAGGTCGATTTTACTGTTTTTAAATTACAATCGACCTTAATAGCCGAACGCTCCTCTGTGGCGCAATCGGTAAAAGCATGTCAGGCTATATGACGGTTCCGTATAGGATACAGGTTCGATTCCTGTCGGAGGACGCATATTTTCTATGACAATTTCTCGGACATTCAGGCCGGTAAATGTTGTTAATACTGTTTATTATAAACAGAGTATTTACTTAAATATTTGTATCTATGAAAATACAATGTATAAACATAAAAATGTCTTTTATATATATATATATATATAAATAAAGTTTTTATAAAATCTGGTCACTTCTATCTTTTAGAGTTATCTATCTCTACTAATGTTGTATTTGGGTATTTTAGGTTACTGATGTCGTGTTCAATCTGTTCTGATTATCTCTCTGAGTCAGACAGGCAGCATTTTTCTGCATTCGAACGAAAGGTTGATGCCAATGGTTAGTGAAATATAGTTTGCTACCCCCACTGCACTGAGGAAGGCGTCTATTTTGCAACATAGAAATGGGACATTGCGTGCACACACATCTGATCTGCGTGCGAGCACGCGTCTGCGTATGTGAGTATGTGTGTGAACACTTGTGTGTGCATGTGTGTCTATGTGCACGCTTTTGTATGTGTGTGTGCGTGCGTGTGTGTTTGCGTGTGTGAATGCTTGTGTGAGTATGCGTGTCTATGTGCATGTCTTTGTATATGTGTGTGTGCGCGTGTGTGTGAACGCTCGTGTATTCATGCGTGTTTATGTGCAGGTCTTTGTGTGTGTGTGTGTGTGTGTGTGTGTGTGTGTATGTGAACGCTCGTCTGTTTATGTGCCCGCCTTTGTAATTGTGTGTGTGTGTGTGTGTGTGTGCACGCACGCGCGTTTACGTGCGCGTGTATGTGTGTATGTGCGCGCGTGGGTTTGATGTCGGGAACAGTATGGCGGTGTCACGCAGAATTCGTATAATGACACTGGGCGTTTTCCTTGAAAGCAAATTAAATCCTCGAGTCGGAGATTTCCGTCTTACAACGGACGAAAGTGCTGGGCAAGTTTGGTTTTATACTTCCTGTTTCTAAGGGTCTGGTAGGTTAATGTAATCGGAGCTGCGGTCGCTTTCGGCAGCTGATAAAGATCGGTCAATTCAGAATGTGCAATGTTTTCTACGATTTGTACAGTGTGCATTACACTTCAGCAACACAACATAAGTATTTTTAATAATTTCAGTTGCAAATGCAGACTAAACCTCTGGTTGTCGTCTTAGAGAAGAAGACAAATGGAGAGAGTGAAAGAGAAAAGGGAATTTCTCTGTCACTCCCTTTGCTTGTCTTCGTCTGGGGTCTGAACTGACCGATCTTTAATTCAATTTTGTTCATTCACTCTTTCACTTTTCTTATCACGTCAGCTGATCAATTTTCTATTGAGATGGCTACTGTATTAACGAGGACAGCTGTAAACGTACAACACCCTCCCCGGCCGTCCAAAACTTCCAACACTGCGGCTGATCGATGAAGATAGCTTCGATCTCAGATCTCCCTTATCCCCCGTTGTGATTTAAGTTTGATCATAAGGCGGCCAGGATCGAATCGTCACAGGTATCCTCGTGTCGAGTTGGTCCAAGCAGGGCAAAGACGCACGGGAAAAAAATATCACTCGAATAAATTGACCAAAAAGTAAATACTGTTTCTATATCAGTGCTCCGTACAAAAATTGGTTATATCAGATTTCGCATGCAAATTAATTATCAACCTAGCCCGTATCTGGTTTGCTGTTGTTAGTAAAGTTTAGCACAAGCCTGAAGTCGGAGGCTTTCGTCGGCAGATAATCACGTGGACCTCTCCTCTTCTGCCTCTGTCTCTTCTTCGATTCGTTTCTTACTAGCGAATTTGCTTTGCGCATTCGTATTTATTGACATAATTTTGAGGATTTCCCTTCTCCCATTCTTCCATATCATTACCTCTTGCTAAACCTTGTCTCGAATCACTTTCAATCAGGCGAATGAACTCCAAATTCGTTGTTTACGAAAAGTGAAATTTTCGCTTTACAGCTTGCATTTGCAGTTGCGTCTCAATCAACATTGCCCCCTAAGTGTGGGTCACTTTTCCATTGTTCAAATTGCTCGACATACAACACAAGTCGTTTATGTGTGAATTAAATCCTCAATTCTTCCCACGGGTTTTCGGTAGTAACCCTTCTCGTTTCAATGTCTCTTAACACTTAACACTTTCTTATGTTGTAACAAAACTTTCTTCCATTTTACCGCGGTAAAAACTAGTATCACACAGCCACAGATCATGCATTGTTTGACTCGGCAAGTGTTCTTCCAGAGAACTAACGTCCCTCAAAAGGCGAGATAAATGTGATGGAGAAGATGTCTCAATGATTGTCAAGATAGCCGCCTAGAATTGTTCAGAAATATAGCAGAAAGCAATTGGATATAGGCAGATTGTTCCTCTTCTTAGCCAGAAGACTATTGAAGGAAGGTTGAGAAAATTGTACAATAGAGGAATCGAAGTTATTGAGAACAAGAAGGTGGACAAAAAAGCTTCATTTTAAAAAGAAATGAAGGAATTGCTTGATATCTGTAGGTGTCCCTCCCCCAACCCGTATCCTATCAGGAGGTGAAGTGCAAAGTTAAGAAGTGTGATAGGTATCACCTGGCCTGTAATCGTGATATAAAACTTTCCGAACGTCAGACGGAGTTCCTCCTTGACTAGCGAGAAGATAGCAAGGTGAATATTGCAGGGATTGACATAAAAGCGATGATGATGATGTGGGACAGAGTGACGCTAAGAGAGAAACGTGATGCGGACAGGGCCAGCAGACAACTTGATCAAAGACCTAGTAGCTGCATATATTCCTTATGTTGAGGGTAATTCGAATAATTCAAGAGATATCCTTCCTGTCAATAATGATGTTGATTTTGTCCCCGATCCAAAAGATCTGACAGACACCAGTTCACAGAACAGGACAAAACTCCCCACACTGATTGCTGCTTGCGACCGATTCTTGATTAGTGATTAAGCTGGAGCAGCCATTGTTACTGATGCCATAACTGACTATGGCATTATCAAAAAGGATAACAAGAGTCAATTTATTGGACACATAAGCTACGAAATGCGCGATAAAAATACCAATTGAAGAGGCGAGAAAATCAAATGGCTAGTTTTGAAAATATGGCGTCACTGTATTTTGATAAGAAGATCGCCACTCGTGTGATGATAAAGAATGAGAAGACCAATAAATGGAGTCTGAAGATGATGGTGAAAGATCATTATGCCATAATGCTTGAGCCTGTCAATGAATATCTCACACAGGTGATTCCCCAGACTGAACGCGGAAAGCAGATTACCAAAACTAGTCACGAGTTTCTGGTGGAGACATGTCTAACCCAGCAGCCCATTGTACGGGTTGGTATTGATGGAACCACTGTAAATGTAACGTCAGATAATGGAGCCATTTACCATCTTAAAATATTTTCCGTAATTCCCCTTGTATAATATGCATTTTTTCTAAAAAAAAAAAAAGAGACAAAATCAGCTACGTATTATGAACAGCTACAATAAAATCTTTTAAAAATTGCGGTAAAATAAAATAAGGATTATCATAAAACTAAATCAGAATAATATTATTCTATGTTTAAGATCATTTTTTAAATAAGAGCAGGAAACGTTGGCCGTAATGAAATCGGAGAGGTACAATTTATAGGGTTTGATTACCAAACAATGGGTGCGTATTATGCATGAGTAGAAGCATTTTCCCACAGTTTCAGCAAAATTTTAGGTGTGTGTATTGTGAATGAAAGCGTATTATAAATGGAGAATTATGGTACTTGGTCATCCGCTCCATTATTTCTTTTGTCAGCTTCAAGAAATATGCTGCTTTTCCGCGCTGTTTTCTGTCAATATGCTGGGAAACTAAATGGTCCTGAGTATTGGCGTGGTTCCATGGAAAGTAAATCAAGAAGCTTTTGTCATGAGGTGCCATTTGTTACCTTCCAGTAAGTCTGTTTCACTGATTTCCCTTCCCTGGAGGAAGAAGTGGAGAAAGGTCTGTCCTGGGATCAGAAATATCTGTATAGGATTTGTAAAGGAGTTATTACAGCTGTTGTTGATGATGACTTGCCTGCCATCGAGCCAGGTCCTCCTTGCGCATCAAGGTGAAATAATTTATTTGATAGAATCCTCAGGCTGTATGTAGCAACATCAACACCCAGACACGAGTTGAAAAGAATTTTCATTACAATTATAAAGTTCAGTGCTCCAATATGGTTTTGCATCAAGATTCACCCTTACGTAACATAGGGCTCAAGGAACGTATTCCGATCCCTGCTATATATGAAAAAACCTGAATAGTAAGTGTTATGAGGACCTACCTTCATCGAGAAAATAGATTCGTCTTATGACTATATTATGCCTCGCAAGAGGACTGTAGACAGTTGACTACGTGACTACGTGTACGTCTTCTGTGTACGACTTCTGTCGAACTCTCTGCTTTGGTAGAGAGGAACCCGGACGAAGCTTTGCCGAAGGAAAAAATTTTTTCCGGGGAGGTGGACAGGCCCTGAACCCGTCTAGGCGGGTTCAAAGGGTATGTTTTTGGCCGAGCCTACGGGTTCGGAGAAACCCACGTTAAACTCGGCCTTGTGCCACACACATTCCTCATGTGGGGACTGTTAAATATTGTTGAAGAGTTGACTACTGTACTTAACCGTCAGACGGACGTGCAACAATTCGTTCTTTTTGTTAATAATACGTTTTCACTGAATTGCTGAGTCCGAGTTTTCTTTCGGACCCTCTTCCGGGTCCACAACAGTAAGGAGAAGACGATAGGGAAGAAGACTGTCCAGAGAAATGCATACTTCGTCCACACAGATGAACTTCTTGGTATGTATGCAGACGAGGACGTAATTCTTAGAGAAAAAGCTGTCTCAAGAATATTAGAGAGTATTAGAGAGGAGAATGAGAAGGAAGAAGGCACTGACGGATCTGATGAAGAGGAAGAAGATTCTACTGCTGCTGACGAGGATGTGCTTAACAATACCGATGAGGAGCAGGTCAGTTAAGATGGAGATGGGAATGAGGATGTACCTACTGTAGTCAACATGAGAAAATTGGTGACTCCCAAACTAAAGAGGCAATCAGAAAACTATAATTCCATGATTAACTGAATGAATGAACTCAATACTAAGTCTCCTTACATTGCATCTCTATCAGATCAACAGGTTAATGACATTCTTGAGACACCATTAGAAGTGACCAAGCGAACAGACAGGACTCAGGCGGTCGAAAGATGAATAAAACTGATAACTGAAGCTTGTACTGAAGTGACGAGATACAAAGCGAGAGATGAATATATTAGGCAAAGTTTTATTGTTTAGGAAAATGATGTCCAATTTCCACACACAAAATATTTTACTGTTAACTATTACTATTATCAATATGATGGCCCTCTTAAATAATATTAAAATTAAATTGATGTCACTGATGTACAATTTATTATTATCCTGGGAAGCAATAAATAACACCTATTTTTGGTGTACAGTAAAAATTGATAAAAAGTCGATTGGTTTGGTTTGTTTTGCTTTACGGGTTATCAACCTCAATGGGTTATTTAATGCCGACAAATTTTTTATTGCTGGTAATATTTTTTTCCAAGAATGTATTCACTGTATTATTTTTTTCTTCAAAAATCTATTTCTGGGAATATTTTTCATAAAAAATCTATTGCTGCTAATATTTTTTACAAAAATATAAATATATAGCTGTTTGTATTGCTTGTAATATATTTTGTTAAAATTATTGCTGGTAATAATAGTATTTTGGTAAATATATCTGTTAAAATGAGATGACAGTGATAATGTCTCGAAAAAGATTTTAGTATTAACTATTACTATTATCAATATGATGGCCCTCTTAAATAATATTAAAATTAAATTGATGTCAACCATGTACAATTTATTATTATTCTGAGAAGCAATAAATAATAGCTATTTTTGGTGTGCAGTAAAAGTTGACAAAAATTATATTCGATTGGTTTTGTTTGGTTTGTTTTATGGATTATCAATCTCAATGGGTTATCTAATGCGGACAAATTTTTTTTTGCTGGTAATATTTTTGTTCCAAAAATGTGTTGCTGGTAATATTTTTTTCTTCAAAAATCTATTTGTGGGAATGTTTTTTCTTCAAAAATCTATTGCTGGTAATATTTTTTCAAAAAATGTATAGCTGGTAATATTTTTTTCCAAAATTATATAGCTGTTTGTATTGATTGGATATTTTTTTGTTAAAATTATTGCTGGTAATAATTTTTTCCTTCAAACATTTATTGCTGGTAATAATTTTTTACGAAGTATTTCTGGTACTAAAACCTATTTTTACACTTTCATAGTATTTTGACCACAGTTTGAGGGTTAACTATTTGCCCATAGCTGGGACCCTAACAGGTGCTACCACCCTGGGTTAGGGTAAACCTGGGAACACCAGCAATTAAGAGGTGGTTCCATGTTCCTCAAAACCTCCTGATCAAAGGCTTTGCTGTCGGATGTAGTTTATCGTCTTACCCAGGATGGCAAAAAAGTCGATCACAATACTGCAGGGAAAGTGGGCATAAAAATGGCTTGAAATATTTCACAGGGTTTTTTTTTTTTTACAAACGATGCCTGAAAAGTGAAGCTTGCAACTCAAAAAATGTTCTTTTTCACTACTTCCTATTGCACTATAAAATTGAATATTAATTACTAATAGCACACACACATATATATATATAGTGTGAAGACAAAAATTCTGTCGGTCAGTGGGATCCATTAAAAGATGTCAAAATTGTTACAACTGAAAGAAAGGGAAAAATTTAAAAAAAAAAACAATAAGGAGTGAGTATAAAGTTACAAGAAAAACGACGAAAGAGAGAAGTAACCATGACATTCTACGCATACGTACATATGAGAAGGCGGTCGAATGGACACGCAGACGCACACTCAGATACGCACACACACACGCACACAATGAAAAAAAAAAGGAAGAAATCAACCTTGCATCAATGAAAAGTGCATATATAAAAGAAAAAAAAGAGACTTATAAATGTCAATTGCTGGTACCCCCTGACGAGTGGACGGAGTGATTGCTGAAGTGTCTGTCGATGAACCTTTGGAATCCGTGATGCTGAAGGTTATAGAACGAGACTACTTTATATTTGTATTAATTCTCTCTCTCTCTCTCTCTCTCTCTCTCTCTCTCTCTCTCTCTCTCTCTTTATCTGTCCATATCTCTCTCTCTCTCTCTCTCTTTATCTGTCCATCTCTTTCACTCTCTCTCTCTCTCTCTCTTTATCTGTCCATCTCTTTCACTCTCTCTCTCTTTATCTGTCCATCTCTCTCTCTATTTATCTGTCCATCTCTGTCTCTCTCTTTATCTGTCCATCTCTCTCTCTTTATCTGTCCATCTCTCTCTCTATTTATCTGTCCATCTCTTTCTCTCTCTTTATCTTTCCATCTCTCTCTCTTTATCTGTCCATCTCTTTCTCTCTCTCTCTTCATCTATCTATCCATCTCTCTCTCTCTTTATCTGTCCATCTCTCTCTCTCTCTTTCTCTCTCTCTCTCTCTCTCTCTCTATATATATATATATATATATATATATATATATATATGGGTTAAATGTTTACGAAAGATGCTAAGGACAGTCTTGATTGCGCCACTGACTCGTCGTCACTAGAATTAAGAACTTCCGTTCAATTAAATAGGCAAAATAATATCCTCTTCATATTGAAAACTTGTTCATGTACGTCCTAATTATATTTATTCATTTCATATATATATATATATATATATATATATATATATATATATATAGGGAAGTGAAAATGATTGTAAATATATATCTTTAATTTAAAGGGTATTTTTTTTAAATGGTACTCATATTTGAGTAGATACACTGTTTATTTATTTATTAAACATGATTTATTCATTTACATCTACTGACCTGAATATTCGAGAAATCTTGTTAGAAAAATATGTTTGAACCTGCGTCCCCTCTGTGAAACCGTCATTGTGCCATAGACCAACACGGCCACATAGGACTTCCTGATGAAACAACGTCCGAATATCGCTTTTAAACACATATATTCCCGATTTTCGAAATATATATGTGTTCAAAAGCACTCCGCCATAAATTTGGAAACGGCATACTTTACTGCTTGGCATTCTCACCGGAAGCTTCATTACAAACAACTCAGGGCGTTTGGGTTTCAATCTGAGGACAGTGCAGAGGATTCGGAAAGAGTTGGATGATATATCCAGTCATATCATGGTGTTTGGAGTGATCACGTTATGCTCCTATTCATCTTCCCACAGGACTTCAGATTCAACACGGAGGCTTACATGAAGTGCTTTGAGGAGGTAGTGCTGCCCTGGGTCAAGTGGGTGGCTGTTGCAAGACCTTATATCTGGCAACAGGACTCATGTCACACCATGCCACACAAGCAAGACAACCCAGTCATGGCCGTCAGACAATTTCTCCGACGACATCACTCCATATAAGTGGTCACCTAACTCCCCAGATTGCAACCCCCTTGAATGTGTGGCGCGCAGTTGAGTGAGAGACCAACAAAACACCTTGTAACATCAAAGATAAACTGAAGGCAAGGATTATGGGGGCACTCACCAACTTAAGCAAAGAAACCGTTCAGAAAAGTTGCTGGGGTCGTCTGGAGGCCGTGCATGAAGCCAATGGCGGCATTATTGAATACATTTACTCTTTAGAATTTCAAGATATTTTTGGGTAATTTTGGTAATTATATCTGTTAAAATGAGATGTCAGTGTTATTTTTATTTTTGCATAATTTAGACGACAGTTTATCCCTCGCACCCTGTAAATGTGTATGTGTCAAATTTAATTTACACCCTCTTCATATTTCTTTTCCTTCTTTTTCTCTTTAGGCAGAATATCTATCTATCTATCTATCTATCTATCTATCTATATATATATATATATATATATATATATAGATAGATAGATAGATAGATAGATATTTATTAATATCTTAACGTTAGAGTTAGACTAAAATAGAAATCATTCTAACTAATTAATATTAAGTTTTACTATAAAATTGAAAATAAAAAATTACTAATAATATTAATTTTCAATTTTATATTAAAAATTAATATTAATTAATTAGAATGATTTCTATTTTCCCTAAGCTTGTTGCGGACCGGTGTGTACGCATTGTGAGATGAACAGGTGTGTCTCCTGTACAAACAAATTAATATGTATAAAACAACAAAAGGTTACATATGACAAAAACAATAATGTGTGAGTACAAATGAATGTGGAAAGTTTGTGTTCCAAAGTATGTGTGAGTGAATGTGCGTACGTACGTGTGTGTGCGTGTGTATGTGATGTTCATGCGTGTCTCAGAAGATGGATGACATTCTTCCGCTAGAAATTTTACATGTCGTCATATTAGCGGAACAGTAAGGAGGGAGTGAGAAAAGATAGAGCGTCCCCTAGTAACAGTTTCGGAAACTAAGAAAGAAAATAAGGAGGAAATAACCCGACAAGCTATACAATCTTCCTCGTGTCTAGAGCCAATTGCTCGCTATGCTACATAGCCTCATAATACTCACATTTCCGCCTTCCGTTACAACATTCCCACTCAGTAACACTCTACCTTGAGGGGACCTTGGGCTTTGCATTGAGTGAACTAAAATAAAATTAAAAAAATATTTATATTCAAAAAAGAATGACTTTACAGTACAACTTATTTATATAAGCGTAATTTTATGTTCCCATATTTAAAAAAAAAAAAAAAAGCGAAAGAGTTATTTTGCTGGTCCCGGTAAAATATGCTTTTAAGCTTATTTTACGGGTCTCGGTAAAATAGACAAATATGCTTTTAAGCTTATTTTACGGGTCTCGGTAAAATAGACAAATATGTTTTTAAGTTTGTTTTACGGGTCTAGGTAAAATAGACAAATATGCTTTTAAGCTTATTTTACGGGTCTCGGTAAAAATAGACAAATATGTTTTTAGCTTATTTTACGGGTCTCAGTAAAATAGACAAATATGCTTTTAAGCTTATTTTACGGGTCTCGGTAAAATAGACAAATATATTTTCTAGCCTATTTTACGGGTCTCGGTAAAATAGACAAATATGCTTTCAAGCTTATTTTTGGGTCTCGGTAAAATAGACAATATTCTTTTAAGATTATTTTACGTGTCTCGGTAAAAATAGACAAATATGTTTTTTAACTTATTTTGCGGCTCCCAGTAAAATAGACAAATATGCTTTTAAGCTTATTTTACGGGTCTTGGTAAAAGAGACAAGTATATTTTTTAGCCTATTTTACGGGTCTCGGTAAAATAGACAAATATGTTTTTTAGCCTATTTAACGGGTCCCGGTAAAATAGACAAATATGTTTTTTGGCTTATTTTACGGGTCTCAGTAAAATAGACAAATATGTTTTTTAGCTTATTTTACGGGTCTCAGTAAAATAGACAAATATGTTTTTAAGCTTATTTTACGGGTTTTGGTAAAAGAGACAAGTATTTTTTTTAGCCTATTTTACGGGTCTCGGTAAAATAGACAAATATGGTTTTTAGCTTATTTTACGGGTCTCGGTAAAATCGACAAATATGTTTTTTAGCTTACTTTACTGGTCTCAGTAAAGTAGACAAATATGTTTTTTAGCTTATATTACGGGTCTCATTAAAATAGACAAATATGCTTTTAAGCTTATTTTACGGGTCTCGGTAAAATAGACAAATATGTTTTTTAGCTTATTGTACCGGTCTCGGTAAAATAGACAAATATGTTTTCAAGCCTATTTTACGGGTCTCGGTAAAATAAACAAATATGCTTTTAAGCTTATTTTTGGGTCTCGGTAAAATAGACAAATATTCTTTTAAGATTATTTTACGGGTCTCGGTGAAAATAGACAAATATGTTTTTTAGCCTATTTTACGGGTCTCAGTAAAATAGACAAATATGCTTTTAAGCTTATTTTACGGGTCTTGGTAAAAGAGACAAGTATATTTATTTAGCCTATTTTACTGGTCTCGGTAAAATAGACAAATATGTTTTTTTAGCTTATTATACGGGTCTCGGTAAAATAGACAAATATTCTTTTAAGATTATTTTACGGGTCTTGGTAAAAGAGACAAATATATTTTTTATCTTATTTTACGGGTCTCGGTAAAATAGACAAATATGGTTTTTAGCTTATTTTACGGGTCTCGGTAAAATAGACAAATATGTTTTTTAGCTTATTTTACGGGTCTCGGTAAAATAGACAATGTTTTTTTAGCTTATTTTACGAGTCCCGGTAAAATAGACAAATATGTTTTTTAGCTTATTTTACGGGTCTCGCTAAAATAGTCCCCTAGTCTATTTTGCCGGTAGATATTTTTTTATTATTATAAGATCAAGTAATGTTAAAAATAACAACAGACGGATATAAGTTTATTTATTTTGACCATCAATTGTTAAGATAATTTATATTTTCCGTTATCAATTGTTAAATCACAAATTATTTTTTCATCATCAATTACTAAATGAAATATAGAAATCTGTGAATATTTTAAACACTTCAGGAATAGCGGTCTCTGCAAATGCAAAATTCGCCCTTGGGTATGGTTCTCTTCCTAATGCACTTCAGGTACACCTTCTGAAGGCAACAGTCACAGACCACAGAATCCAAGTGCTGCCTACACAGCTCACACAACGACTGCACTGACAATCTCAAAGATAATATATTCTTAGATCTAAAACACTGTTTATAAAGGGTGATTCATTAAGACGAATTATATAAAAGGAAGTTTCATTAAGACGGATTATATATAAGGGTGTTACATTAAGACGGATTATATATAAGGGTTTTTCGTTAAGATGGATTATATATAAGTGTGTTTCATTAAGACGGTTTATACATAAGGGTAATTCATTAGGACGAATTATATATGAGGGTGTTTCATTAAGACGGATTATATATAAGGGTGTTTTATTAAGACGGGCTATATATAAGAGTGTTTCATTAAGACGCATTATATATAAGGGTATTTTATTAAGAGGGATTATATATAAGGGTGATTCAGTAAAGTTGATTACATATAAGGGTGATTCATTAAGACGGATTATATATAAGGGTGTTTCATTTAGAAGGATTATATATAAGGGTGTTTCATTAAGACGAATTATAGAAAAGGGTGCTTCATTAAGACGGATTATATATAAGGGGGTTTTATTAAGAGGGATTGTAAATAAGGGTGATTCATTAAGACGGATTATGTATAAGGGGGTTTCATTAAGATGAATTGTAGACAAGGGTGGTTCATTAAGACGGATTATATATAATGGTGATTCATTAAGATGGATTATATATAAGGGTGTTTCATTAAGACGGATTATATATAAGCAGGTTTTATTAAGAGGGATTATATATAAGGGTGGTTCACTAAGACGAATTATATATTAGGCTGATTCATTAAGACTCATTATATATAAGGGGGTTTTATAAAGAGGGATTATATATAAGTGTGATTCATTAAGAACGATTGTATATAACGTTGTTTCATTAAGACTGATTATATATAAGCGGTTTTTATTAAGAGGGATTATATATAAGTTTGTTTCATTAAGACGGATTATATATAATGGTGTTTTATTTAGAGGGATTATATATGAGGGTGATTCATTAGGACGGATTATATATAAGGGGGTTTCATTGACGAATTATAGAAAAGGGTGCTTCATTAAGACGGATTATATATAATGGTGATTCATTAAGATGGATTATATATAAGGGTGTTTCATTAAGACGAATTATATATGCGAGTTTCTTAAGAGGGATCATATATAAGGGTGGTTCATTAACACCGATTATATATAAGGTTGTTTCATTTAGACTGATTATATATAAGCTGGTTTTATTAAGTGGGATTATATATAAGGGTGATTCATTAAAACGGATTATATATAAAGGTGCTTTATTAAGACTGATTATATATAAGGGGGTTTCATTAAGACGGATTATATATAAGGGGTTTTTATTAAGACGGATTATAGACAAGGGTGCTTCATTAAGACTGATTATATATAAGGGTGATTCATTAAGATGGCTTATATAAGGCTGATTAATTAAGTCTCATTATATATAAGGGCGTTTTATTAAGAGTGATTCTATATAAGTGTGATTCATTAAGACCGATTACATATAAGATTGTTTCATCAAGACTGATTATATATAACATGGTTTTATTACGAGGGCTTATATTTAATGGGGTTTTATTAAGCGGATTATATATAAGGGTGTTTCATTAAGACTGATTTTATATAAGGGTGATTCATTAAGCTGGATCATATATATGGGTTTTTTATTAAGATGGATTATATATAAGTGTGATTAATTAAGTCGGATTATACATATGGGTGTTTCATTAAGACTGATTATATATAAGTGGGTTTTATTAAGAGGGATTATTTATAAGAGGTGATTCATTAAGACGGATTATATATAAGTGTATTTTATTAAGTCGGATTATATATAAGGGTGTTTCATTAAGGCTGATATTATATAAGGTGATTCATTAGGACGGATTATATATAACAGTGATTCATTAGGAAGAATTATATATAAGGGTGTTTCATTAAGACGGATTATATATAAAGATGTTTCATTAAGACGGATTATATATAAGGGTGTTTCATTAAGACGAATTATATATAATGGTGTTTCATTAAGACGGATCAATGTCAGCTCTAAATAAATCAGTGTTATTGTAAAAATTTATTGAATCATGTTATTTAAGCCATGGCAATTATGTGTGAAAAATGATATCGCCCAAATGTCCACTAAATCTGAAAAAAAAATCATTAGATGCTTA
Source organism: Acanthosepion pharaonis (assembly GCA_903632075.3). Taxonomy (NCBI): domain Eukaryota; kingdom Metazoa; phylum Mollusca; class Cephalopoda; order Sepiida; family Sepiidae; genus Acanthosepion; species Acanthosepion pharaonis. The sequence continues at coordinate 435,932 of CAHIKZ030000290.1, forward strand.
AACTTAATTCACATTTAACGTTATTGGAGAACTCTTTATTTACTGACAAAGTAATCTGGGTATCTATTTTGCCGGGACCGGAAAATAGCCTATTCTTAAAAAAAAATGTTGTATTATTATACGTTGGTGCTTTTAGTAATATGTTTGATAGATGCCGAATATAACCTTTTATACTCACGTCCCGGAGAAAAGTGACAGATGACGCCTATGCAAGAGCGAGAATGAATCTGTGTGTCATTGTTTTGAAGAGATACGCTACAGATGGGAGTTTGAACATTTTCTTATCTTAAAGTATTGTTTGCGGGCTTTTTAAGATTTCCGCCGACGAGTGTAGCTTTGCATTTCGAAATACATCCGTTCATCTTTTCTTTTTTTAACAGCGGATGTCCGAAACGAAAGTGATAGCAAAAGAAACATAAATACATGCAGAATAACAATGGTGACGTCATCGGTGCTGAGGGGCTTGCAGTCAAGATGTTTCGTATCTCTGTTTGTGAGCAAGCGCCTCTATCCACCAACTCGCGCTAATTTCTGGGCGAAGATTTTGCTTAATGACTACGAAAACAATGCAGGGAAAACAAAGTCAGTTATGTTTAATAACAAGCAGACAAGAGTACAATAACAAGAGAAAGAAAAGTAAAGAAAAGGACAAAAATAATATTAAGCAAGCAAACAATGTACGCAAGGCAAAAATATGCAAAGCAACATTAATATGGCAAAAAGTTAACAAACTGAAGATGGTGTTAACGCACAATTGCGGATATAGACAAGCAATCGCAACCTTCTGGTTTCAAGAAGTAGTATATCTTATTGGCTAAGAGAAAAATTTAAGCATGTATCTGTGGGTTTCGTCTATAAATGGAGGGGTAAGTATTTCGCAGTCATCCTAATATGGATTGGAACCAAAACTATCTATCTATCTATCTATCTATCTATCTATCTCAATGTTCATATCTATCTATCTATCTATATATCTATCTATTTCAATCTGTTCATATCTATCCATATTCATATTTACCTCTATCTGTTCATATCTATCTATCTATCTATCTATCTATCTATCTCAATGCTCGTATCTATCTATCTATCTATCTATCTATCTCAATGCTCGTATCTATCTATCTATCTATCTATCTATCTATCTATCTATCTATCTCAATGTTCATATCTATCTATCTATCTATATATCTATCTATTTCAATCTGTTCATATCTATCCATATTCATATGTATCTCTATCTGTTCATATCTATCTATCTATCTATCTATCTCAATGCTCGTATCTATCTATCTATCTATCTATCTATCTATCTATCTATCTCAATGTTCATATCTATCTATGTATCTATCTATCTATCTATCTATCTATCTCAATCCGTTCATTATCTACCTCAATCTGCTCATATCTATCTATCTCAATCAGTTAATATCTATCTCAATCAATTCACATCTATCTATCTATCTATCTATCTATCTATCTATCTATCTATCTCAGTCCGTTTATTATCTATCTCAATCTGTTCATATCTATCTTTCTATCTCTATCAGGTAATATCTATCTCAATCAGTTCATATCTATCTATCGATCTATCTACTTCTTTTAACTGCATAATAGCCTTTCTCCTAGACTGGCTGCCACTCACGGGGACAGAACGCCAAATCTATTCTGCTATTTAATCCATAACTGGTCGGAAAGTAGATGGATTCCTGCCTTCCGCAGGGGTATTGGTGATCACAACAGGCGAGACCGGATTTTGAACTCAGCTTGCCTATCCCATTTTCCACGCCGATAGCAATTACCCTTCTCCTCACATCTCTTCCCATGCAAATCCTTCGAGTCGAAAATTAATAACTGACGATTTGACTTTTAAAGAAAGAACTTTAAAAAAAGGTAAACATTTGACATGGCTTCTTTTAATTTGTTCATTCAGATAAGTATTTTGGTGTCATCTACTTTATTTTGGAGATTAGTTTATCAGAAGGGTAACAGGAAACGCCTCATGTGAGAATAAGGACGGTCGATGATGACTGCCTTAGAAAAGAAAGTGTATAAATAATTACCAATGCTGAAGAAAACTTTTTCGTTAGTTAGAAAGACAGAGAAACAGGATGCATCAGTATAATGGTCAAAAGAGACGAGCAAAACAAAAGAAGCTGAGAGGAAAACGTAACAATTTAAAGAGGAAACCTTAAAACAGAAACACTTATGGCATTACTAAGAATAATCTATACACTTATCAAACTTGATCGTATCTTTAACCGTTAAGCATTTCTATTTAAGATTTGAATGGCGTATCTGATCCTTGACCCTTTCTGATCCGAAATAAGTTAGGCTTTCTGACCAAGAAGCATACATAATTATAGTAAGCAGGAACGACAAAAGAAAAGCTAATGAGAGGAGGAGAAAAAGTGTACGTGGAAAAGAAAGATGCAAGGAAAAATGCTAGAAAGAAAACCAGGTGAAAGGAAAAATAAATATATGTGCAAATAAATATATGTAGCTAAATGGTATAGAACGTCAGATCAAATGACGGTTTCTGTATAGGAATACAGGTTCGATTCCTGTCGGAGAACGCATATTTTCGAGGAAATTTCTCTAACATTCAGGCCGGTAAATGTAATTAATAGTGTTTAATTAGAAACAGCGTTTACTTAAATAAATTGCATCTATAAAGATAACGGAAAATATATTAAATAATTGTTGGATTTAATATATTTAATTATATATATATATATATATATATATATATATATATATATATATATATATATATAATTGACGAGGCAAGTACTTTCAACAATGTCAAATTGTCATCTCCAGGGACGCAATTTTTCCATATACAGCCAAAGTGGTATTTACTACCTGCATACAATCCTCACTCAGTGCTTTATTGTTGAGGTTTCGCTCCAGACGTAAATATCTGAGCGCCTGTTGTAGAATTATTGGAAACACGTTAATCGCAAATACAGTTGCTAATGCGGGTAAAATAGCACCTTCTTTTGTTGTTAATTCCTTTGAACCAAATAATGACATCAGCGGTACCAGTTCATTGTAAAAGTCCAAGGCTTCGTTAAATTTGCTTGTTGACTCATCTCCGCCCACCCGCAAGCCAAGTTTAATTTTATCTGTTTATTTTTCTTTTCTTTTCGTGTTAGTCGGCCATTTTGTTTAATTGTTTGTGGACTTGGACTAATAAAAGCAGATCGCCTTCAGTGGTACTTTCTAGCTACCTCGACCGAGTTCCAGTTAACTAGAAGAGTTGAGTTGGCGATCTTAGATTGTCCAAGTTTCCATTTTATAGTTTACTCGGATAATAGGCCCGTCCGGGTTCGTATAAACTTAGTTAAGCCTAAATTTAGGATAACTGGTTACTGGAAATTGAACATTATTTGGTAAACGAGATTTCTTGGACCAGTTGCTACTAATGCTACAACGGGAATTGACGGGAACTGTGATTTGGAATATGATGGGATTTATTGAAATCTAAAGTTAGTTCATTTGCTGCTGATTATAGTCGTCAATTCAGCCTAATTAGATTAGCAGCACAAACGGCCTGAAAAGCAATAATTGACCGTGATAGTGGGGAAATAGCCTTAGCTAGGGCAGAACTTGCCTCCTTGCTTGTCAAGAAGGATCAAGTTCTTGTAGTTCCGGCCAAATTAAAAAGAATGTCTCCTGAGGCAACGAATATGGCCGCTGAACTGCGTGCACAGAAATTTTAGAAATGTATCCAATAAGGATATCACGTTCATCACATTGCCGGATAAGTGGATCGTGACTACAAATTAGGACATATGCGAGACTTTTCGTGACTACTCTCAGGATCTGTTTACCAAGGAGCCAGTATAAGCCCCGCCCAGTTCTACTCATATCTGGCTGACTTTCCCCGCCTTGAAGGCCGTCTTTGTATGACGATAAACTACATCCGCGTCCTGGATAAGACAATAAACTACGTCCAGCAGCAAGGCCTCTGATCAGGAGGTTTTGAGGAGCGTGGAACCACCTCTTAATTGCTGGTGTTCCTAGGTCCACTCTGGCCCGGAGTGGTAACACCTGTTAGGGCCCCAGCTATGGGCAAATAGTTAACCCCGAAACTGGGGTAAAAACACTATGAAAGTGCAAAAATAGGTTTTAATACCAGAAATACTTTGTAAAAAGAATATTACCAGCAATAAATTTTTGAAGGAAAAAAATATTAACAACAATGTTTTTGAAGAAAAAATATTACCAACTATACATTTTGGGGGAAAAATATTGCCAGCAATACATTTTTGAAGAATTTTGGACAAAACAAAATATTACCAGCAATAAAAAATTAAATAACCCATTGAAGTTGATATGCCGTAAAACAAAACAAACAAACCAAACCCGCCTTGAAGTGACTGAAGCGGCTGAATGCTTGGGTCTCGTTACAGAATCAGAGATCTGGGAAGCGCATAAAACTTGTTGGCCGGGAGAAAACACCAGGATTAGATGGTCTTCCTTACGAACTGTACTTGAGGCAGTTGCCCGTTCTTGTTCCCTTGCTGGAACTGATTTACAACTGGATGAAACAGGGGTCTATGTATCAACGCTTCACCAGGGGTGTGAACATCATCATCATCATCATCATCTTGCGGCCTCAGCCGAGATTGAACTCACCAATACTTGTTTGGTGTAGTTCATCATCTTGTCAATAGCTGGATTCTTGATGCTTCGCTAGGGCGATGAAGGGTGTTTTTTTTATCGTGACACCATCACTAAATGGATTGCCAACCAAGGCTCAGAGAGACTCCATTCACCCTCCTCTAAGAGCAGGTTTGAATTCAGAGTTTTCCTTCTCCTAGACCAGTTGCCATCCAAGGCTATAGAACCCAGCCTGTCCTGCTATTTACCCATAGCTGGAGGGAGAAGAAAGACGATTCACACCTTTCCCAAGGGTATTAGCACGTAAGTGAATGTAATGGATTCGACTGGAATTCCAATTCGGCTCTCCGATTCCTCAATCCAAGCCGCTATCCATTACTCCACCGTGCCTCCTGTGATCAAGTTACTACGCAAAAACAAGAACGGGATAGTTAACTTTCGGCTTCTGATGACGTTAAATAAAAAGTTGAAGATTTTAGCCAAGATTTTAGCCATCTGTTTGTAGGCTGTCCTGTCTAGTCTGATTTCTCTGAGAAGACTTGTGCTGTGAAGGGTAAGACTATTCAGGACAACTTTCATTTGATACGCTTGATCGAGCAAGTCGACAGTGAAGCGGCACTGATCAATTTAGAAGAGTTCAAGACATTCGATAGGGTTGACCATCGTTTTCTGGAGGCTATTCTTTCGGCTGCTGGTTTCAGGTCATACTTTCGCAATCGGGTCCGATTTTTGTACGCGCCCCCGGTGCACTGATCGAAATGAATGGGGTACGATCGGAGCCTTACGTGTTGTCACGCTCCATTCGTCAAGGTTGTCCGCTTTCACCTTTGCTTTACGTACTTGCGTTGAACCATTTCCTTCGCAAGTTAAAGGCGAATCCGGTCCTACCCGGAATCTCCTTACCTGGTGCTACTCGGCCAGGTACACCGCCTATGCTTATGACGTTTCAGTTTTGTGTTGAGCAGGGCCGAGATTGGTGAAGTCGGTAAAGAGATCAGAGGGTACGAGACGGTAACAGGAGCCAAGATCAACATCGATAAGTCTGTTGGCTTACGCTTGGACGCGTTGAAGGGAGTTTCTCTTCCCGGACCTTTCCTCTGGACGGGAGAGCTGGTCAAGATACTCGGCGTTTCGTTTGGTCCTGATCTCTTACTGGAAATGAATTAGTCGGAAGTACAGGAGATGGTTGAGGGTGTAGTTCTTATGTGGTCTCAAGGAATCTTTCTTTAAAAAGGAGGTATGTATTTCGTATATCTACCCAATTTTCCTTTAGCGACTCTTCGCACTTGGGCCCGACTTCTGTACGCGTCACCCGGTACGCTGGTGGAAGTGAATGGGGTACTATTGGAGCTTTACATTCCATTCAAGATTGTCTGCTTTCACCTTTGCTTTACGTACTTGCGTTGGACCTTTTCCTTTGCAAGTTAAAGGCGAATCCGGTCCCACGCGGAATCTCCTTACCTGGTGCTACCAACTCGGCCAGGTACACCGCCTATGCTTATGACGTTTCAGTTCTTGTGTTTAGCAGGGCCGAGATTGATGAAGTCGATAAAGAGATCAGAGGGTACGAGACGGTAACAGGGGCCAAGATCAACTGCGATAAGTCTGTTGGCATACGGGTGGACGCGTTGAAGGGAGTTTCGCTTCCCGGACCTTTCCTCTGGACGGGCGAGCTGGTCAAGATACTCGGCGTTTCGTTTGGTCCTGATCTCTTACTGGAAATGAATTAGTCATAAGTACGGGAGAAGATTGACCGTGTAGTTCAGAGGTGGTCTCAGAGGAATCTTTCCTTAAAAGGGAAGGTGGAAGTATGTATTTCGTATATCTACCCAATTCTCCTTTAGTGACTATTCAAAATTGAGCCCGACTTCTGTTCGGGTCCCCCGGTGCGCTGGTGGAAGTGAATGTGGTACGATTGGAGCCTTACATTCCATTCGTCAAGATTGTCCGCTTTCACCTTTGCTTTGCGTTCTTGCGTTGAACCTTTTCCTTCGTAAGTTAAAGACGAATCCGGTCCTACGCGGAATCTCTTTACCTGGTGCTACCAACTCGGCCAGGTACACCGTCTATGCTTATGACGTTTCAGTTCTTGTGTTGAGCAGGGCCGAGATTGATGAAATCGGCAAAGAAATCAGAAAGTATGAGACGGTAACAGGAGCCAAGATCAACATCGATAAGGTACTCGGCGTCTCATTTGGTCCTGATCTCTTACTGGAAATGAATTAGTTGGAAGTACGGGAGAAGGTTGAGGGTGCAGTTCAGATGTGGTCTCGGAGGAATCTTTCCTTAAAAGGGAAGATGGAAGTATGTATTTCGTATATCTACCCAATTCTCCTTTAGCGACTCTACTTCTTTCACTCCCGTATTCCATACTAATGCAATTAGCTAGGCTTTTGTTGCCCTTCTAGTGGGCAATCAAGGCTCCCAAGTTATGTCAAGAGATTTGTTATCTCCACCCTTCTAAAGGCGGTCTGGATATGCCTAGCGTTGAGATTCGTCAATATACGCTTCGCATCGCATTCCTAGTCCGAATGTGTTCGCAAGCGGATGGAAATGGCGAATTCTGAAAGTGTGCACTCGTACGAGGAAGAGGCCCACCGTTTACCCCGAGACGAGTTCTCCTATCGTGAATGCTGGTTAACTCTTAAGCTCCTCTTACGGGCGACGGGCGGCCTCTCCGACGTCCAGGCATTATATCAGGTGTTAATGAAGGGGTCTGTTCAAGCTGGTCTGATTGGAGAACTAGGTTTAATAAAGCAGAAGGCTCACTCCATATGGCCTTGGGCGTCTGGGTTGAAATGTCTCACTAACGATGAGGAATCACTCACTTGGATGGTGATGTGAAAGGCTCTCTGGCTAGACAAAAAACTTTCTTCAATGGCTTTGGGAAATTCTCCGAACTGCGCTCGCTCCGGTGAGTCGGTGGAGACCCCAAGTCACAACTTATTCCACTGCAAGGTCGTAGGTCTGTTGTACATGTTTGTTGAAGACATCATGGTTCGCATGTTACGCGGAAAGTTCTTTGCTTTGAGGCCAGTCCTGTTTGTAGCAGTATGGTACCGTCGTTGACTAAGACTGGACACTATGTATGCTTGGGCTTACTATGTGCTATGCGAGTCGTGATATGGACGACATGACAAAAGATGACGATGTTTACCTCTTCCCGTTGGCAACTCCGCCCAAAATAAGTTAGTTTAGTCTTGTTTTTTTCTCTTTTTTTTCACCAAGTTAACTTAGCTAAGGGGTGTATACTCATTGGCCCCTTTTATTTTTGCCCTCATTTTCTTTAGTTTAATTCCCCTCCCCCTTTTCGTTTTTCGGAAGTGTTCTTTCATAACTGTTGTCGTGTCTGAATAAGTGCGTACTGTGTGTGTGTGGTTGGTCGAATGATTGGTTTTTAATTCATCCAAATCCCACGTTAATTTCGTCCATCTAACTGATATTTCTGCTACAATTAACCCTAGAACACTAAGCATGGGTATATAGTACCCAGCGCAAATTTTCCTATTTTTAATTACAATTTTCCGTACCTGATTTTCATACCTAAATAATATGTTTTTCAGTTCCTATTAATGTTAACTCAAAGTACAAAGTTTAAAATGTCTACATGTAAAATATTTCAAATAATTTATTTATATTTAATATTTTTTTTTTTTTTGATATTTTCAAAATCGTGTATGATATACTCATGGTTAGTAGTGGGGTAACTTTAATTGATGGTTAGTGTTCTAGGGTTAAGGATGGTGGGAATTTTATTAATTACTAGCACCATTTTTAGTTTCTTGTATATATAGCATTATGCTTATTGTAAATATTCATTGGGGTTTTCATTTTCGATTCTTGTTATCCTCCCCACCGCCACAGACAATTGTACATATGGGGACTAGTTAGGACATCATAGAGACTTAGCGGTATTATGGCGGTTGTCGTAAGAATAGTAAGTAAGAATGTGGTATTTTGGCGCAAGGAATATTGTTTGTTTGGGTCAGTGATTGTAGCTAACGAAGTTTAAGATAAGACAGATGATGACGAGCCTTCCCCATTCCCACTTGGGCCAAATTTTTTGTAATTTTACAAAAATAAATATTAGTCCGTCGAGTCAGTCGGAGAGAATTCTGATGACGTCATGTCGAGTAACCCAAGTAAAATATAATATTATAAACGCTAGGAGTGAGTTATAACAGTTTTAAGTTCTCATATGTTTAGAAAGCTTTCTGCTGTTCGCGTATTTACTATTTATAAGGAAGTTTTATGTGCATAGTTTCTCTGTTTCGTGGGTCCTTCAGTTACTCCGATGTATATTTTTTCTTCGTTATCTGTTGATTTTACAGTGGCTTGGTATATTACATTTTTTGGCATGCAATTGCCATATAATTCATTCTTTGTTGTTACAAGTGAGTTTGTTTTCTGCGTGTGGTTTTTTGGTTATAACTATAATCACAAATGTATTTTAGTGATCAAATTCGTTTTAATCAGGCAAACGGAAGCATGATCGTGGCTTTTCCTATGGCTACCCACTGACTTTATAGTGACTCCATCACGACAGCGCTTTGCTTTGGTCATTTTCCGTTTGGTTTGGTTTGGTTTACGGCATATCAACCTCAATGGTTTATTTAATGCCGACAAGATATTTACTGCTGGTAATAGTTTCCCAAAAATGTATTGCTGGTAATATTTTTTCTTCAAAAATATATTGTTGGTATTACAATCTATTTTTACACTTTCATAAAGTTTTGACCCCAGTTTGTGGGATTAACTTTTTGCCCATTGCGGGTCAGAGTGGGCCTGGGAACACCAGCAATTAAGAGGTGGTTCCACGTTCTTCAAAACCTCCTGATCAGAGGTTTTGCTGTTGGACATAGTTTGTCGCCTTACCCAGGACGCGGATGTAGTTTATCGTCTTACCCAGGAACGTGGATGTAGTTTATCGTCTTACACAAAACGCCTCATTTGGGTGGGAGGGGAATCTTAGAGGTGCAGTCGACGTATTCCGAAGCCCCAGCCAACAAGTCGACATTTTCGGAGATGTCACGTTTTGAATTTTCTGAAAAAAAGACAAACTTTTTATAACTAAACTTTTGCCATTTTTCACCACAGCTTTCTTTTAGCAAGTTTCAGAAAAAGAATCTGTATGTTGTGTCGATTGTAAAATAAAGAAAAGCAATTTGGAGTGATTAGAAATAAATACAAGTGTTACTGACCGAACAGTAATATTGTTTGTATAAATGAAGTATCCAACACATGATGGCAACTTATAGGATTGATTGACTGATGAGTTTATAGCTTATCAGCCCTTTGTGGTTTATTTAAGGCGTATCCTATTTGGAATTGGCGGATAATCTTACACTATCCGGTGTTCCTAAGTGGTCCCCCATCTAAGTACTGGCCGAGATCAACATTGCTTAATTTCGATGATTAAACGAGAACGGGTGTTTTCAATGTAATTTGACCATAGTCCTATCCTAAAGTGAAGAGTTGAAAATGATTTTACAAAAGAAATATATTGAAAATCAAATAAAAAGGGATTGTCAGTGGTCAGGAATAAACACCAGCCTTACTGATAGAATAGAGTAATTATTTATATAAATGAATTTTCCTTCAAATAATGATGTTCTATTGGAAAGAAGTGGAAAATTATTTTAAGAGAAAAATAAATATAAGTGCAAATAAATATATGTAGCTAAATGGTATAGCACGTCAGATCAAATGACGGTTTCTGTATAGGAATACAGGTTCGATTCCTGTCGGAGAACGCATATTTTCGACGAAATTTCTCTAACATTCAGGCCGTTAAATGTAATTAATAGTGTTTAATTAGAGACAGCGTTTACATGAATAAATTGCATCTATAAAGATAACGGAAAATATATTAAATAATTGTTGGATTTAATATATTTAATCATATATATATATATATATATATATATATATATATATAATTGACGAGGCAAGTACTTTCAACAATTTCAAATTGTCATCTTCAGGGACGCAATTTTTCCATATACAGCCAAAGTGGTATTTACTACGTGAATACCATCCTGGCCAAGTAGCATACATAATTATAGTAAGCAGGAACGACAAGAGAAAACCTAATGAGAGGAGGAGAAAAAGTGTACGTGGAAAAGAAAGATGCAAGGAAAAAAGGCTAGAAAGAAAACCAGGTGAAAGAAAAAATAAATATATGTGCAAATAAATATATGATGACAACCTATAGGATTGATTGACAGATGAGTTTATAGCTTATCAGCCCTTTGTTGTTTATTTAAGCTGAATCCTATTTGGAATTGGCGGATAAGCTTACACTATGCGATGTTCCTGAGCGGTCCCCCATCTAAGTACTGGCTGAGATCAACTCTGCTTTATTACGATGATCGAACGACAACCGGTGTTTTCAATGTGATTTGACCATAGTCCTATCCTATAGGAATGAGTTGAAAATGATTTTACAAGGGAAATATATTGAAAATCATATAAAAAGGTACTGTCAGTGGTCAGGAATAAACACCAGCCTTACTGATAGAATAGAGTAATTATTTGTATAAATGAACTTTCCTGCAAATAATGATGGAAAGAACTGGAAATTACCTGTAGAGGTGTTGTGAAGGAGATAGGGCATAAATTGCGACCTGTCCAACTCAAGGTAGGCATACGTGGAGGATGTGAAGCCGCGGTTCATGCCACAAGATCATTTTTCGAGAATACAGCACCTGCTTCCCCACGTATCTTATTAAATATTGGATATGAAAAACATCAGAAGGGATCATGCCCTGGAAGTTTGCCATCAACGGACTCCTTCCATATTTAAACTGGCTCATCTTTCGTATAGTCATCCAAGTATGTTGATCGCCTCCGACAATATTATCTCTTCCGCTACTGGAATCCAGCAAGGTGATCCACTTGGTCCGCTACTATTTGCGATGGCTGTTGACGGGGTAGCTCGTTCCATCGCTTCTCCTTTCAGTATATGGTATCTTGACGATGCAACGTTGGGTGGATCCATCGAGGCAGTAGCTGCTGACCTCTGACGAGTTATTCCTGCTTTATCTCTGCTTGGACTTGAGATTAACTCGTCCAAGTCAGAGATAATAAACTTGAATTATAGTGCAGATGATTTCGAGAGTGCTATCCGGGATATTAGACTCATCCTTGAGGATATTAAAATAACACCTAAGGAGGAATTACATATTCTTGGTTCTCCAGTCTTTCCAATGGCCATTCGAGAGTGTTTGAATACTAAGCATGTCATTCTAACAAGAATGACTGAGAAATTGCAACTAATTGATACACACCCAGCCCTCTTCCTCTTGAAGAACAGTTTTTCGCTACCGGGATTCCTCTACACTCTCCGAGGTACCCCTTGCTACCTCGAACAGCATTTCTTAAATGAGATAAATATCACAGTTAAGAGTTGAGCGGAGCTAATTTGCAACGTCAATTTCGACGACACAGGCTGGAGGCAGGCAAAGCTCCCTTTGAGATTCGGAGGCCTGGGCCTTCAATCAGCGGTAGATTTGGCACTTCCAGCATATCTTTCTTCACTTTCGTCCAGTCACGAATTAATTGATGAGATACTCGGTGGTTCGTCTAAGTGTTTCTCAGGTAGTTCTTTCGAACAAGCTTGCAGCGTCTGGACTCAAGAATTACTTTCTCTCCCACTAGACACATCAAAACAAAAAAGCTAGGCTAAAATAAAATGCGAGGCCAATTTTTCTAATTTGAGGCTCTCTCTGGATCAGCATCACCTCGCCTGTCTATTATCTGCTTCACAACCGAGTTAGTGGTGCCTGGCTCAACGCAGTGCCCTCTTCATCTACCGGTACCCTTCTAGATGATGAGTGCACTCGAGTCGGAGTCGGAATCCGTCTTAGACTCAAAATATGTGAGCATCACAGATGCAGATGTGGAGTCTCCATCGATGGGTTTGGTTTGCATCCTCTCTCCTGTCGTCGTAGTGCCGGCCGCTTTCCACGGTATGCTGCCATTAACGACATCATCAAAAGAGGTTTGGATGCAGCTGGTTTCCCTTCCCAAATCGAACCCGTAGGCTTCGACCGTGGTGATGGAAAGCGGCCGGATGGCATTACCATTTTCCCTTTCAAAATGGGGAAGTCGTTGATTTGGGATACGACCTGTGCGGATATATTTTCGGCCGATAATTTGATCAGGTCCGCGGTTGAGCCAGGATCCGTCGCCCGGGATGCAGAGATGAAAAAAATAGTTAAATATTCTTCTCTTGCTGATAGATTTTTTTTTTTACTCCTGTGGCAGTGGAGACTTCAGGGGTTATTGGCCCTCGTTCGATGGCGTTCCTTCGGGGGATTGGCGCGATTGCGTCTCGATTAAGGGACGAGCCTCGCGAAATGGAGTGGCTCTTGCAGCGTGTCTCACTGGCGATGGTTGAAGGTAATTCTTTCTCCATCATTGTGGCTGGCAGAGGTTAGAAAAAATTGTTTATTGTTACGTTGTTCTGGAATTGTCATCAGTGGTCAACTGTAATTGTTTTGTTTCAATAAATTTTAATTTGTTTTTTTTTTACAAGGGAAATGTATTAGAAACTAGACAGTGATTGTCATGTTCAGGAATTAACGTTAACATTATTAACAGAATAGGATTAATGTTGGAACAAATTATGCAACCTGGAAATAATGATGTCCTGTAGGAATGAATTGAAACTGATTTTATAAAAGAAATATATGAGAAATCAGGAGAAAAGTGATTGTCATAAAGAATTAATACAAGCGTTACTGATAAAATAGACTTATTATTTGTATAAATTAAGTTCCATACAGAAAATAATTTCCTAGGTAAATCAAATGGGAATTATTTTGCAAGAGAAATGTATTGAAGATCTCGAAATCAAGAATTAATGCGAGCGTCACTGACCGAAAACTTCACATATGTGTCTTGAACCATCTAACCCGAACATTTTTAATAACGTGCTGACTACGTTCCCACCAGAGACACGATCAGTCATCGAGTAAGCAGTCTTTTGATTTTCGCGTTTTACTTGAAAGGCATTTTTAGAAAACTTGAAGTTCTTGACTACATAAGTCTCATGAGTTCATAGTTCTAAGAAACCGGCTTTGTACGACTATAGAGCTTTGGGGGTTACAACTTAAGGTTTTGAGTGGTTTCATTTATTTGCTTAAAATGAATGAAGGCTATAATGACACAAATTGTAACAAAAAGGGAATAATAATAATAATAATAATTATTATTATTATTATTATTAAAAAAACAGGAAAGACGTGTCTAAGTATGGGAATTGACGTCATATCCAAACAGAAGACGGAGGCGTGTCTGTCCAAAAGAATGAAACAAGAAAATTGTTTCCACTTGAAAACACCTAAGCCTTTATGCGTGTATGCGTGTGTGTACATCTGCGTATGTGTGTGCGTGTGTGTGTGTGTGTGTGCACGCGCACGCGCGTGCGTGCGTACGTGTGTGTGTTTAAAAAGGCGGGAATATTCTCTTTCATTAAATATATCAGAGGAGAAGGCTAATTGCCACTGGACAGAAAAGAAAAATTAAAACTGAATTGGACAGCTCTCCCCCCTCTCTCTCTTTATCCCTCTCTCTCTCTCTCTTTCTCTCCTTCCTTCTCTACCTCTCTCTCTCTCTCTCTCTCTCTAAACCAATAAAATAATAAATAACTTGTATTATTTAATAATAAAATAAAATCAATTACATTTATGATTTAATGGTTATTTAGTCGTTTTTGATCATATATATATATATATATATATATATATATATATATATATATATATATATATATATATATATGTATGTATGTGTGTGTGTGTGATAAGAATACACTTTTAAGGTATGCTATATTTATGAGTAAAAGTGCTTAATATCAGAGACAAAGCGTATGTAGATATAAAAATATATGATGCTGAGGTCAAGATCAAGCGGCGACAGACTGTTTCATTCTTCAATGGAATCTTCAGGCCATGTATGTTGTGTTTTCACTCGATTATTTATATATACTGACCAATGGTGCATTATAGGTAGTAAAGTCTATTGTATTATACTAACGGTTATTGGTTGTTTGGTAATTGTTATATTTCAAATTATTCTGAAGAATATTGAGTAAGAATAATTGTAGATCCGAATGCGTTTATATGAAGATATATTATCGTTTAGTTTGTTAACTTTTTACCCATTTATTTATTATTGATTACATAATTATTTGTTGTGGATTATTCTTATTTTATATTTATTTATGTTTTACTCTATGTTTTTTACGTTTATGCATGCATTCGTATTTTTGTTTTTGTTTTTTGCTATTTACTTAATTTGTTCATTTATTTATTTAGATTTTTTGTTTATATGTTTTCTGGGTTGGCTATTTTATTTGCTTAGTTTAAAGTGTGGACTTTGTCTAAAGTATGTTACACTTTTTACGGTGTATATAGTGTATATATTTGCATTTTTCTTATTCCTTTTTAATTTTCGGTTTTTAAGTAAAGTTGTAAAAATTTGTTTTCGTATCTTCATTTTGTGATAAGTTCTGATCATTTATTAAGTAATTTGTGTTGTTCTGAGAAGCTGATTATAACTCAAAGTTTAAAGATTTGGGATTTATTTTTGTAGATTGATGCCATTTTCCCTATTTTTCATATTTTTGGTGTAATTTCATTTTTGGTTTTAATTTATCATATCTATTTTGAAAAAGTTCTGCTACTTGCGTACTTGCTATTTGTAAAGAATGTTGCGTGTGCGTACTTTCTCCATCTCCAAGATCCCTCAGTTACTCCTATGTATAATTTTCAGCTGATTTTACAGTGGCTTGGTATATTATATTGTTTTGCAAGCAATTGCTATTAAAAGACATTCGTTCTTCGCTCCGCAGTTACAGGTGGATTTAGTTTGTTCGGGAGATTTGTTGATTATTTTGGGCTTTGTGATTATTTGTACCGTGTTCTCGGTGCAACTGCAGCTGATTTTTACTGCGCTTCTGTTGACTATATTTAAATGAGTGCTTGATGAAGGGGAAAAGTTTGTATATGAGTTTAAGTAATATTCTAACATTTGTGTAGTGGGATTGGTTGGGCTAATACTAATTAGCATAACCATACCACTACGTAGGCAGAACTTGATATAGACTGGGGAAGAGTGTCTCATGTGACGACTACTACTTCTGTGTGGGTATCAACTTCATGACAAAATGGGTCGCCGAACGAAACTATGGTGGATTTGGAAAACCCTGAAGAGATTATTATCTGGTTAAAGTGTTTTGAGGCAATGGCCAGAATGGAGAAATTAGCGGATGAACTGAAGCAGAAACAAATCACGGATTTATTTATGGCCACCGATTTATTTAAAGCCATTAAGCAAGTATCCTTAATGACCGGAGGAGATCGAAAATTTAAACTTTAAAGACATTAAGGACATAATTTTAAAGAATATCCAACCAAAAAGAAGATTGGTCATTGCTGAAATGACCAAATTTCTAGCATCAAGACAAGAGTCTGGAGAACATATGAGGAAATATCTCAGTAGACTAAGAGATACTGGTAGGTATTGTGACTTTTATGAACTTGGATGAAAAGGAATAACAACAGAGGAGGAATTGATTCAACTTCGACTGGTGGAAGGACTATACGATACAACGCAAAGACTTAAAACTCTGGAGAGGTTGCAATCCAATAATATGAATTTGAAAGCGTGTATTGAATTTATACAGCAGGACGAGTTGATTGAAAAAAAAAATATATATATATATATATATATATAAACAAAAAAAAGAAGAAATGATGGAAATATGCGCCATTAAGAAAAAATCAAATCAAAATGCAAGTATTGCAGTTATGAATATGAGCAAAAAAGAGAAAAATGTCCCGGATGGGGGAAATATGTGATAACCGTAGAAAAAAAGAATCATTTTAAAGCCGTGTGTAAATAGCAAAGCAACAATATAAAAATGTGGAAATAGTACAAGACGGAATCAAAAAATCAAACGGATGTTTTTACGCTAGAAAAGAAAAACAAAAGGAATACGTTCAAGAGTATAAAGCTGAATGGTATAAATTTAAAAATGCAAGTCGACACAGGAAGCGAGGTAACTCTCATTCCTAGAAATTTTGAGGAAAATTTAAGGAGACCGAAGTAAAGAAGCCCAGTAAAACTAAAACAATTCAATGGAACCTGTATCAAAACGTTAGGTTCTTTTCGAGGGACATTTGAAACAGCAAAAAGATTTGAAACAATCACCATCATAGTAGTGGATTGTATAAAACGTCATGGCCTAATAGGTACTAATTTAGTGAGTGTTGATAGTACGCAATTACAGAATGCTGTCAATATTAGATGTTTCGAAACAGGAACATTAAAAAATTATAAAGTAAGCATTAGTTAAAAAGAAATGTTACGCCGTCATATTTTCAAAGTCGTAGGTTTCCCATACATATAAAACCGATGGTGATTGAGAAGCTGAACAAAATAGTAGAAGAAAGAATACTTCAACATGTTGAACCAGGAGACAGTAAATGGGAATCCCCTATTTTCGTCATAAGGAAGCCTAATGGCGATGTTAGCGTGTGTAGTGATTTGAAGGTAGGTGTGAATCACAAAATTTGTTCAGATTCATATCCTATTTCAAATGTAGAAAACATATTGCATTCCTTTGCAGGAATGAAATATTTTGCTAAAATCTATTTAAAGAATGCATACCACTAAATCCAAATAGACGACGAAATCAAAGAAGTTACGACAATAAACTCGCCCCAGGCTTATTGAGGTGGACTCGCTTACCATTTGGAGTTAAGACTGCCAGTTCGATTTTTCAGAAAGCCATGGAAAATCTACTAGAAGGTAAAGTAAAAAAATATAATAATATACCAGGATGATATTGGGTTAGGTGCCTGTACTGAAGAAGAATTAAAACAGAAAACGAAAATGGTAATAAGTATACTCAGAAATTCAAGAATTACTTTAAACGAGGATAAATGCATATTCAAGTGCAACAAATTAACATTTTTGGGACTCAAAGTTAATATAAAAAATATTGAATCTTTCGTCTCCAAATAATGAAAGACTTGGAACCATTTCT
Organism: Acanthosepion pharaonis; assembly: GCA_903632075.3. Classification (NCBI taxonomy): domain Eukaryota; kingdom Metazoa; phylum Mollusca; class Cephalopoda; order Sepiida; family Sepiidae; genus Acanthosepion; species Acanthosepion pharaonis. The sequence continues at coordinate 453,615 of CAHIKZ030000290.1, forward strand.
TGGATTAGCTAACTTTTACAAAAAGTTCTTATTAAAATATTCAGAAAGAAACGAGCCATTTTCTGAATTACTAAAAAAAAAAATAAGTGGTTTCAGTGGACTAATATTCACCAAAAAGCCTTTGTTAAATTAAAGTTAGCATTATGCAAGAAACAGGTTGTCAACATTTTTACCCTAAAAAAGAAGTTACGTTAACAACAGATGCGAGTGGACAGTCTGTATCAGCAATTTTGTCACGGGAAGTTAATGTCAACCGAAAAGAATTATTCAATAATTATAATAATCAGTATTAATAACGTTTACCGGCCTGAATGTCCGAGAAATTTTCATAGAAAATATGCGTCCACCAACAGGAATTGAGCCTGTATCCAGTACGGAACCATCATATAGCCTGACGTGCCTTAACCGATTGGGCCACAGAGGATTGTTCGGTTGGCAAGGTCGAGTTTACTGCTTTTAAACTACAATCTTCCATGATTCTCTCACGTACATTTATATCTGCTCAATGCGTATCCAAATGACGGTATATATTATGAAATGGACAAAGTCCGACAATTATTTTAAGGCATTATTTTAAAACAGAGCATTTACTTAAATATTTGTATCAATAAAAAAGAATGTATAAAAATAAAAAAAAATGTCTTAAAATACTTTATTTTCTTATGATTTTAAAAGATCTGTAAAATGGGAGTCAAGCTGCAGGAAGTGCTGATAAACTTAGATACACTGTCTGTTTCAATCCCCCCGATCATTTGAGGACCTCCTCACACCTTTTTATGTGTGTGTGTGTGTGTGTGTGTGTGTGTGTGTGTGTGTGTGTGTGTGTGTGTGTGTGTGCATTGACAATTACCCCAAGCCAAAAATGACGCCATAGCAAAAGTGCCTAGCATAATTACGTAGTTCTTAAATTGAAGAACGTAACTTCCGGCAAATAATGGCCGCTACTTCCACTTGTCAGACAACTTGAATAGTATACTTGCAACACAAGGAATAACACGAAGGAATATATGCGCATTTTTGTATAACTAGACATGATCTGAAATTAATAACATTATGTCTGCATATTAATTTGTAAGAATGACACCTTTAAAATCATTTGGATATGTTGTTATTAATTATGAAAAAGCAAGAGACGCAATGAAATAAATTCTGTTCCTTTGAAACCGATGTTGAAAATCGTTCTCTGAGTAGTTCCTTATTCAAAAAATATCTACATTCTTTTACCTATTTTTTACTTTCGTTAGCTTTCAAAAACAAAAAAGGCGATATTAGTGAAGTGAAGCCAAAATTTCAAAAGAGAAATGTGTATTATTCTTTAAAATAAATATAATGCTAATGGTTTGTTGATTCTAACGACTTTCAAACGAAAACTGCTCTTTTTAGTCATCTTAGCAAACTATTTTTCCCTTGACTGATGCTAATCCCCAAGAGAGTAACTTTTTTTCCTCTTGTCGGTCTCACGTTTTTCACTGCCATAAAGTGGAACAACTACATTGAATCATTTGTCAGATCTGCTTCTGGGAGAGTTGTTTCATTGTGTCTTGCTAGACAATTTTTCTCGCGAGAATATGTTTTTCATATTCGCCTGTTTATTGAATATTGCTGCCACCGACTCAACGAGGGTTACATGCGCCATTTTTTATAAATATTTTTATTTAATGAGCTTCCCTCTTTTGTACCTTGACTATACGAATTTAAGCGCAGATTGGCAGTTAGGTCTCATCATGTTACTGTTGAAAGTAAGACTAGAGACTAGCAGCTGATCTGTCTTCTGATCTAGCTGTAATAGCTCAATGGAGAAAAAAATGGCTTTTCACTTTCCCCGACTCCAAAACCGAATTATTATCTTTTCATCGTCACTAAGTAGACCATTAATTATCTCCAGTAATGATGAACTGTTGCACTCTTGATGTTTTGAACGCCTATTAAGACTCAAGTTAATTTCAGATTGATATATACGAACTATTGCTAATGATGCTGGAGAAGAGGGTCGGCTGGAGCTGGAGCAGGAGCTGGAGCTCTCCAGTCTACTCTTTCCAGCCTTAAAAGCATCTACGTGGCCTTTTGGGGGATAAAACACTTTTCATCCTACAACTCCTTTCCCACAGACGAAAAATCGGTAGCATGTCGCTACTGTATCGCTATTTCCATGGCAAATGTTCTGGCGATCTACATACCCTCACAATTTTGATCTTAAGAGCTAAGACAAACCATGCCACGCTCACAGGGTTGAAACATCCATTTTTCCTTTGTATTATATTAGTGTATATAAGGAAGTTACATTCGAGCATCCTCTTCCCAAGAGCCGATGCTTTGTGGAACAAACTCCCGAGAGGATGCTTCCCCGATTACTGCAATCTTCAAGTCTAGGGTCAACTGTTATTTCTCCTATTTCTTACCTTCACTTCATTCTGTAAGCCTCCATCTTGAGAGACACTTGGATCTTGTATTGCATGAAAAAGAGTAAAAATTCCTCTGACTCATAATAAGTGTGACATTTTGTGTAGGAATTGTGTATAAAAATGTAACAACCATTATGGGACAGAGATAGTAAGCAATAATTTTTTCATGATATGAATAATATTATTGAATAACATATTCATAAATGATTTAGAATCCAGATATATTAATTGAAATTATAATATATATATATATATATATATATATATATATATATATATTTGTATAATTAGGCAGCAATCCTTCCTTTATGCATGTTTCGTTAAAAACGACAGACAAGGTACTACAGTTGAGCTTTTTATTTAATTTTTCTTATGTTCTGACAAGAGCTTTCTTTTCTGGACAAAGAGTGTAAGAACTGTCCGAATGTTCTGTTTTTCCGAGCGCTTTCGGCTATACTTTTTAGCCATTATCAAGGATGGTTCAATGATGGATATTCATTATCAAGTAGAGTGTGTGTTCTATGTATGTTCAGTGTGTGGTAGTGATGTTTTAGTTTCCGAATACAGTTAGCACATTGTGGCTTTGTTCATAATTGATATTGTTAAGAGTTGGCTTTTTCTTTTTTATTATTAGAGCTTCCATTATTTTTAGTCTTTTTTTTGCAAGTGGATGCAGTTAATATATTAAATAAATAATTACATCGGCTACACAACCACATGTTTATCCAGACGTCTTACATTACACCTATCTGATCACAGTTCCATCAGAACACATTTAAACACACACTCAGATTTACCCGACACTATTAGGAACATACTAGTAGAAAACACTAATATATTAGTTACGAAATATGGTACTAAAATAAAGTTTAATATAAAAGCCAATAAAATAACAAATAGCTTTTGTTATTTGGTGTAAAATAAAGTCTATAACAGTTATGAGTTAATGGCTGTTGAGTCGTTTGATATCATTATATATAAATAGAAGCATGCATGCACACACGCACAAACACACGCACATATATATAATATGATAAAAATATAGTTTTAAGGTATTCCATGGGTAAAAGTGCTCATTATCAGTGATAGAGCGTATATAGAATTCTAACCATAAAAATAGCACATCTTAAAACTATATTGCCAACATCTTTCTTCTGCCTGTCTGTCTGTCTGTCTCTCTCTCTCTCTCTCTATATATATATATATATATATATATATATATATATATAGAGAGAGAGAGAGAGAGACAGACAGACAGACAGACAGGCAGAGGGAGAGCGATATATATATATATATATAAATGTTAATATGTATATTTTCTTACAACAACGACGATGACGAGTAGGTGTACGTTTCACTTGAATGGTCATAGTTCAATCTCAGATCATTTAAAAACACAAGAAATCCGACAAATACTTATCAAAAGCACTAAGATTCAAGAAAAAAAAATGTTTTTCAGTATTAAAAGCATTAAGTATAAAAACAAACAACCCAACGTCAATAAAATGTTATCCGTTTTATGAACGAGCATACTAAAAATATTTCATAAACAAAAACAATAACAAAAAAAAATGAAACGACAGTAAGAATTGACGCGGAAAAGCCATACAGCAAAAAAAAAAAAGAAAAAAGAAAGAAAGAAAAAAGGGCCAACAGAAAAAGAAACATCATATGGTTCAACCCACGGTACAACAAAAACGTAAAAAACAAATTGTTATGAAGTTGATACCCACACAACAGTAGTAGTCGTCACAAGAGACACTCTCTCCCAGTCTCAATTTCTGCCTATATAGTTGTATGGTTATACTAATTAGTATAAGCCCAACCAATCCCACTACACCTCCCGGAACCTTTTTAGGTTTAACTCCCTGAGTTGACCTACTCCTTCTCCCACATACCCTCCCCGTTTCACTGGTTTCAAGAGGATTTTTCCTTATAGGAGATCATGGCCTACTTCTTTCATCTTCAATATCCACTGTTTCGTTATCTGATTCCTCAGAAAACTCTTGAGCACACATTGTTTCTCCTGAACAATTATCTTGTTCTTCTTTATCCCCATTTAACTCACCAGTATCTTCAGTTTCTGAGTCTTCATAGTTTGGGCACAATCTTAGTTGGTCAGCATGCGCCTATAAACCTGTACCATTCTTGGAAACCAACGCTGTATTCTGTCCCTTCTGCATTACAAATCTTACTTTTTCTGGTCCCTCTTTTCTATTTCTCTTGTACCATATCTTCTCGTATGACATTGTTAATGGTGCTCTAATCTTTCTTCTCATTAACGCGGATGGATTTTCTATTCTTCCGGCATAAGGTATTGTCCGATAACTTAATAACAATCTTGGTAGAAAATTTTCGATTCTTTCATGCTGTGAGGAGAAGGCTTTTAAACCCATTTTAATGGTTTGCATCATTCGCTCCTCTATTCCATTTGGTTGTGGATGATAAGGAGGGGTTTTATACGATATGCATCCAATGTTTCTTAAGCATGAACATAAGTTTTCATCGCAAAACTCTGGAGCATTATCTGTTACCAATGTACTTGGTACGCCATTCCCTGGCAATGACTATTCGTAAAATTTGTTGTACTGTATCTGATTTTCTATCCTTAACCCTAAAAACTTCAGGCAATGCTGAAAACGCATCCTCCAATATCAGACCCAATCCTATACCATTCACATGTTCATGGTCCATGAGTGTGATCAGGCCACCCGGCCACCAGGCTTCCAGTTTTACATGTTTTTGTGTAGCAGCTCTTCCGCAATACACAATGCACGCTTTTGATTACTTGAGTTCTACAATTTTGTGGTGGTACCACAAGATCTTCATTGAAAATTACACCATTTTCTATTGTCAATTTATGTCTGATCTCTTTGTACGGTCTTTCCATTTTAGAACAATTGCTCCATTTGTTGTTCCTTGTTCTCTCTACGATCCTTATTCAATCCTGGATCTTGTGGAGTCGCCATCACGAGTCTATTAATGCGCAATACATCTGTCTCCACCCAATGTAAAATCTTATCTTCCACTTTTCTCATTTTTCTCCTCAAACTGCAGTCATGATAGTGCAACTACATGTGGGATCAATGTTACCTTTCACATATTCGATTTCATAGTCAAAGGCCATCAACTTCACTGACCATCTTAGGATCTTTGACGATGTGACCTTCGGCAATTCTTTTCTGGGATGGAATATAAATTCTAGCGGTTTAGGATCCGATCTGAGCAAAAATATTCTCCCTAACAAAAATTCTCATGCTCCATAATATAGTCAACGCTTCCTTTTCAATATTTATTCAATAATTATAAACAGAGCATTTATATAAATATTTGTATCTATAAAAAAGAATGTATAAACATAAAAATGTCGGTCCATTCCAAAATAAAGTATCTCAACTTCTATAATTTTCTTTTCAAATTTCTTAGAGGAAACTATTTAGGGGTTTGAAATTTCCCATTCTTTTAGACACTACCTTGTATATCACTTATGTATTTGCCTTCACCTATATATATATATATATATATATATATATATATATATATATATATATAGTAGAGGTAATAGATCCGTTGGTACATAATCCAGGCGGATCCTAGTAATACCAGAAAAACTTATCCATAGAGAAAGCTTAATGTATTTATTATAACAGAGCATATATATAATATATATAATAGCATATATATTTTATAGAGCAAAAATCCAAAAATTAGCTCGTGTAGATATAGTCTATTTCAAACTAGCACTGCTATATGCCATCTATCCTCAGTTCAAGATTCTATATATATATATATATATATATATATATATATATATATATATATATATATATATATATGCACGAGTTTGTCGTTGCCTGGAAATCTTCCATGTAAACATAAACAGACTATTATTATTGCTTTGTCCGTGTATTGTTTAATATATTGTAATGTAATTGTCATCTTTGATAATGTCTTATGCAAGCCGAAAGCTTAGATTGGATTAAAAAAATATGGATCAATATTGTGATTTTCTTTCTTCTTTTAATGATAATGTTATTAAGCTTATCAGACGATATGAAAAGAATTTACATAAAATAAATAGGCAACACTTGTCTATATTATTTAATGAAACATGCATCAATGAAAAAATGCTGCCTAAATACACACACACAATATATATATATATATATATATATATATATATATATATGCACACACACACACATACACACACGCACAAAGAGGGCGATGGATAAATTGTTGCTTAAATTAAGCAATTAATTAATTTAGAAACAATATATTAAGGAACACTGTCCTGTTACGTGGAATGTTTTCCCCTCCGCCTGGCAATGCTAGGTAGCCCTTCGAGATAATAATAATTTTTACATGTTGTCTTTTATAAAATGATCAAAGATTTCATTCAAAATAAAAATTCAAAAAATAATTTTTAGAATTGGATTTTGGGAGACATTTTATTTCAGTGAAAATTGTTCATCGTATGAAAGGATGTAAACAAAACTGTCAAAGTTTGATCCCTTTTGGTTTATATTTTCAATTTAATTTTTGACACAGTTTCTTTACATATTGTAAGGACAAAAGTACGCAGATGTAGGCTTTAAAAAAGCTTTATTCAACTGAGAATAAAAGGTTCGCCTACAGTGTCATTTTATAGTCCCAGTAAATAGAAATACTATCTCAAAAAAGGGAGTAACAATACAAGGGGAGACCACTCTTGATTATTCATAAAACATATATTGCAGATAACTACGAAGAAAGTTTATATACATTTGTTTTATCTTATTTGTCTGAAAGCATTTCATTGATCTAATTTATAGACATTCCCCAAATCTGTAGATAGTTCCGTTAATAATACGTCTTATCCGAAATTCTGAAAATCGAAAGGTTCCAAAAATCGAGCATACTTTTTTTTTCATGTATGTCGGTCTTTAAGCCAAAGCCTGTGTCTGGCGCCAAATATGATTCAACGACACCCACGTCTTGAAATTGACTTCCTTTACGCTCTGCCAGACCTTCGAAAGTACAGAGGAAATTATCATTTCGAGACGGTCTCGGTTCAACCCACGCCATGCAGTTTTGTCTCAATGTGGCCTCTTAGTCAGACGTGCTTCTGCTACTCACAAATATATCCTTTATTTTTAGTGTTTTTTCTTACTTTTTTATTAAAAAAAAACGCTTTCTAGGCAGAGAAACGAAAGATACGAATCGTATCTAAAAGTTATTTTAATTTTTTTTTAATTAACTTAGAATAAATTTCAAATGTTGCGTTAGAATAAATTATATGCAATGTAATAATAATAAATTATAATATATAATATAAAATGTTATAATAAATTTCAAGCAACGTCTTTCGTAATTCTGCTGCCAATTGATTATATTAAAGTCTCTACGTTTGTTGATGTTTGCAACTTAATCTCTCGACGATGATGTTTTATGACTTGACATGCAAAGATCTTTTAAACACTTAAGTTTCATTTAAGCAAAAACGCTTGATGTTTTTCCATTTTAAACTTAATTTTTGCACGTCCTAATTTAATTTTTTAATCATTTTCACCCCATGTAAGACAGTAAAGCCACCAAGTTACAAAAGGTTACTGAGTGTGTAAAAGAAAAGACGAAGGATCGAAAACAATAGAAGACTAATCAAGAAGACAGTAGATATCGATTGGTATTGCATTTAAATTCTTGAACTTCAAAGTTGGCCGGAAAGATGGAACCAGAAGAGAATTCCACAAGTGAGAAGTGCGAGAAAAGAAACTGTTAGTATAGAACTTGTAGATTGAGGAGACTTTGGATGTGCGGGTGGTGTAATGGATAATGTGGAAATCAAAGAGCCAAGTTCCAATTCCAGTCGGGTCCGTTATATTTAATTACGCACAATTACACTTGGGATAGATATGAATCTACCTCTTTTCATTCTAGCTACGAGTTAGTAGGATTTTTGTCGGTAAATCATTATTATCTCCCAAAAACACTTTACAATCTAAAAATAGTTTCTGGCTTTAAATAACCTGCAAAATGTTGATAACCCATAAAACAAATCAATCAATTTCAAATGTTGCGTTAGAATAAATTATATGCAATGTAATAATAATAAATTATAATATATAATATAAAATGTTATAATAAATTTCAAGCAACGTCTTTCGTAATTCTGCTGCCAATTGATTATATTAAAGTCTCTACGTTTGTTGATGTTTGCAACTTAATCTCTCGACGATGATGTTTTAAGCAACGGCCCACCTAGTTATTTATTTAGGAAAAAGGTTCTGTTGTCCAAATCGACTTTAGAAAATGTTCATACGATTATGAACAAATATAGTTATTCCTAAAAGAAGTCTTTAGAATGGTCATAGAAATGTAGTTGTTTATGAAATCATAGATAATGTCGGAAAATGATGTTAAATGTTTTAAGGCAATGTTCTTCAACCTTTTTAAACAACGGCACACCTGGGAGCAAATGAAAATATCACAGCACACTAAGTAAAATTTTTAAAGTGTATACATTTAAATGTTATAAAATAAAGCCATAGATTTTTAAAAATATACATACACAACTATGAACTTATTTTATTTCAATGTTCCTATTCGACTATTTGTTGAAACTTTGACAATATTAATTCATAATTCAATATAACTTTGTAAAAATTGTGAATTAAACAAAGAAATATATGAAAAAAGGTTATTGTTCATTTATTCAAATAAAGGAAAATTTTTAAAAGTTAAATTAAAAAATAAAAATACTTTTTAAAAAAATGTTTTTAAAATAACATAAACGAAAAATACTGAAAAGAATTATTTGAAAAAAAAATTTAATACTTATTTGTTTTTTCAAATACTAACATTGTGCAATTACTACTTACACACACACACACACATATATATATATAAAGACATTTTTATGTTTATACATTCTTTTTTATAGATACAAATATTTAAGTAAATGCTCTATGACAATTTCTCGGACATTGAGGCCGGTAAATTTTGTCCAGGCCAAAGTAAGAATATAATAAGCTATATATATATATATGTATATAGATTGGTATGTGGCCGTTCGGTTTCTGACCATAAGTCCCGGGTTCGAGTCTCACCATGGTCGATTTGTCAGTAAGAAGACTTCTTGATGTTGTCAGACTGGATCGAGGTTGATCCCAGCGTGCGACACCTTTGAAAAGTGCCTGAAAACCATACAACCGGTTGCCGCAAGCCTTGTGAGTGAAATTGGGTAGACGGAACTCTTAGAGGCCATCTATAGATGTGCTAGCACGAACCCACATGTCATCGTGGCCGAGGGCTTGAGTGTGCTGGCCTTGTTCAAATTGTTGACCACGCTAGATAACTGTAACTAAGGTCTGCTCAGCATAGTTGCAGTATAAATCACAGGTGGGCTCTGTGGGTGCTGAGCAAACGCAAAAATGTGCCTGAGCCAGAGTCTGCAATAGGGATTGCAGTAGTAGATGGATATCCCCGGATAAGAGTGGCCAGCTATTATAGGTATGCTATATCTATGCGATAAAGTGCTCAATATCATAGATAGAGCGTACGTAAATATAAAAGTGAACATTGAAGTCAACACTCAGAGGCGACAGGCTGTTTTATGCTCAACGCACTTATCAGGCCTGCAAGCCATTACACCACATACAAATTAAGAATGGATTTATAAGAAGAATCTAAAAATGAAAACTGTAGTTCGACCTAAGATAGCCTTCAGAATTTCAACTAAAACAAAATTTATTTTACATACGTCAATCAGTTTTGTGCCATGCGTTTGGCGATCATGTATCATTCGATACATGACTGATGAGGCAGATTTTTTCCTGCATTAGGTTGCCATTTCTTTCTGCGATAGACCAGTTGTCATCCAAGGCTATAGAACCCGGTCTGCCTTGCTATTTACCCATAGCTATGTAGAGAAGAGGATTTATACCTTTCCCAAGAGTATTAGCACGTAAGTGAATATAATGGATTCGACTGGAATTCGAACTCGGCTCTCCGATTTAACATACGAGTGGACCAATTTAAGTAGTGCCTTAGGCTTTTCCGGTCTTTAACGTTTACCATTTGATATTAGTGTTTCAAGAACTTTTTCTTATATCTTACATATTATTTTTTCTGACTCTTCTGAAAGAATGCTTTTTTGGTTTTCAGCAAACTTATAGATATTATATAAAGCAATACTTAAATCCAGAGGCACATAGAAATAGCGAAAGATAGGCGCTTCGATGTAATGGTTAACAAGCTTGTCTTGTAAAAACAATTACGACTAAGTAGTGAGTTCGATCCTCACCAGGTGCTCCGTTCTTGCGTGCGCCACATCTATGCTACGCTTAGTAAATAAATGGGAACTTCGACATTGTGTAATGGTTAGCAAGCTGGTTCACTTACTACTGAGTGGCGACTTAGATCATCACTCAGTTATCCATATTTACGATCTTGTGCCACACCTAATCTACGCCTAGTAAATTATTAGAAATAGCGAAAGATGCCTTCGCGAAATTAAGCAATGTATTGAGAGATAGGAAAGAGTTCTGAATTCAGAAAATAAAATAATGAAGATATCAATGATGGAAGCAGTTTCAAGCTATTCGTTTTAATTTGGAAATGTAGTGAGAGAAACAATTCTAAATTATGTTAGAAAACAATCCACTGAATTTGGTGTGAAATATGCAACACTCAAACTCTCCACGTTGACTGTTTTAGCTACGGTGCCTTCATATAGCATTTTATACGCTCTGATCTCACCTTGAGATTAAAATCTGGGCATTGTTGAACCATACCAAATTGCTAATAAACATTTAAAGTGACCCCAAATTGTACCAAATTAACTTAAACCAGGCACTAAGAATTCAATTTTTTTTTATCTCGAGAGAGTCTGTTTGCAAGCAGATGCTTCAATTAATTTTCGACACAAACAAAAATATATTTTTGAATTCATTTTCTCATTAACGATAATATCTGTCATATCTTTAACAATTGCAAATGACTTTTTTTTTTCATCCTGACGGGGAAGTGTCTCTTGTTATCTTGACCAGGAGGTCAACAGAGATTTGTTAAGTCAACAGAGGAAATGTAATAAGATATAGGCGTCATTCCGAATTAAGAAAATATTGTCCTGAATTCGGAAAATGAAGGTTAATCCAACCAGACGCGTCATGTCTGTGTTATGTTTTTCATACAATCGTTCATCCATTACAAGGCCCAAGAGCCACACAAGACCAGACCGCATACACCGAGTGACTCATTCATATTCCCTTCATGGTTAGATGACGGTTTCTTTCACATAACTCTTGTATTATGGAACGGACTCCCGAGAGGATGCTTCCCGATCACTACAATTTTAACCTCTTCGAGAGTTAACTGTTATCTATCTTGCATAACTTTATAATATGCGCCTCTCGCTCACGCCCTGTACGACATTTAAAAACAACCTCATTTAGCAACCCTCTGTCTTGAGTGTCCTTTTGAGACTTATATTGGTTGAATAATAGTCAAAATAAAGGAAGCGAGGCAAATGAATTAAAGCATAACAGCTGGGATTGGGGAACATAGTAATAAGACTGAGGAATCGGTCTTGCGGAATAAAATATTACTATGGATTTCTAAAGTCTCCGTTTTCATATATATATATATATATATATATATATATATATGAATAAAAACTGACCACTTTAAGGTTCCATGTAATAAGTTATTTCACCACAACCCCTTTAACAGGGCTCTGGATCATCAGACTTTACTTCCAAAGGTTGAAATGAAAAAGTTAAGTATATGTAAAATTAACGAAGTGAGGAAGTGAGGTGGGAGAGAAGACATGAGTGAGTTAGATGTACCATTTTCAATTCCTTATCCTTAACGTCGCTTGAACTTAACGCGTGTTATCTCTAGATATAGGTGGTTAAGGGGTGAGGGAGAAGACCGACAATAAAGGGAGAAGCTACAACAAACAATAATAATGTGATTTAGAAATTACTTCATAGTTAAGAAGTTATGACCTCTTGAAATTTAATTGATTCATTTTCTACGGCTTATCGACCTTTTCAGGTTATTTAAAGCCATAAAAATATCAAATTGTAAGAATTTTTTTTAGATAATGATTTATTGATACAAGTCTTACTAATTAACCCATAGCTACTGGGGAAAGAGACGGGTTCATAGTTTTTCCACGTAAAGTCACGATGAATGTTAGAAAAATATCAGGCTCATTTTACTCCTCTAGTGTCTGCCCAAACAAAAATAAATGTAGTACACATGCCATATCAGGAATCTACATTTTTCAGTCTTGATAGAGTTCAAATGTATGTACAGTTCTTCAAATATCCTTTTAATCTGCCCTATTCCGACGTGACCGTTCAAAAATATTCAGTTTTCTGCAATCCCTGCAATATTATAATGCAAAGATATTTTGGAAGTAAAGGAACGTTCAGAATTTGTTTTCATATAAATTAATGGCATTTGCTACTCTGCCTTAAGCGATTTCAGCTTTCAAAACGTTTCATAGGAAGATTTATTTTCGAATTACGGAGAAAACATACAATCTGCATTTAATAGTCTATATGAAGAAAAAAAGAAGTCAGATATCTAAATATTTCACCGCTTTCAATCTTCTGATATAGTCCCGAGCAATCACCTTGAAACTTTCCTTGTAAAACAGTTAACTTAAAATTGAAAAATTGGGTATTTTCTCGAGGTTCTGCTGAATCTGTCTTCTTGATAACTCTACTTTTGATTGTGGGACAGGATAATCCAAAGAAGAATCTTCAATGTTATATGTCATCTCGGCTTCAGTCATTTTCCCACTGATGTAACATAGCTTCCCTGTGCCTATTCTATAAATATTTTCATGGCAATTGTTTTGTTCATCTTTCCTTTTTTTGGTTCCTGGACTTCCTAAATTTAAACGTAGTAAACATGTTCACCTATCGTCCGGTTTTGGCAACTCCCCTACTTTTCGAAAAGTTGTAGAGGTCTATCCATGTTTCATTTTCAGGGCTGAGTTTCTGGCTTCGTCTAAAGTCTACTTCAAATTTATACTTCTAAAGTGTTTCAACGTGATATGATTGTAAGGCTCTTGAAATTTGTTGGAATTTTCACATGAGTCAGGAGCTGGATTTTCCAGATTTGGAACTGCGTGAAATTGCATTCTTCGATTATATCTGATATTCAGTTTTCCTGTAGTGCGATAGGAGGCACTTATGGATTCATTTTAACCTTATTTACTGGAATTCCTTCTATACAGACCCTTCAAAATTAGAAAATAGCTACCTATATATGTGGTGTTGTAACGTATGGAAGGTAACTAAATAGAATAATCAAAAGGAGGTTAGTAATGAACGATAATGCTTAAGACAAGAACGACACATATAAGATTCGCCAGCGGCGCGTAGTAGTAGTAGTAGTCAACTGCTAGAAGTGAGTCAAGTCAATTCCAGAATGAATCTTCAACAGCAGGGTATATACAGCCTCGTCGAGGGATCCCCTCTGCCCGGAGGCAGAGAGTTTGACCAGCACAGCTGGAGACGAATCTCCAACTGACCTGACCTGATGCGGCATTCACCCTGGGCGGATTGAGCCGGCTTCTTCCTGTTGTGAGAAGAAGATTCTTGGGATAAATTACAGAAGTAGGGTACCCAGGCCTACTCGGATAACGTTCTTGCTTGCCGTGGGATTCCTACAGACGCAGAGACAGGAACGACCAAAAGCCGCCGGTTGCCGGTGCAGACGCTCCTTGGATCTTCACCAGAGCCCTTGTTAGCCGGCGTGTGTATCAGACCTGTCCGCCTTGGGTGGCCCTACCAGGAACGAAGTTCCGGACGGCATAGCTCTGACACTACCGTTTATACCCCCCCCCACCGACTGTGAGGTAAGGGTTGGACTTTGGGGGCTTACGGTACCAGGTGTTCCCAAGCGGTCCCCCATCTAAGTACTGACCTGGCTCTACGATGCTTAACTTCGGTGATCGAACGAGAACCGGTGTTTTCAGCGTGATTTGACCGTAAGAATCTCCAACTGCAGAATATCTACCAACCGCCCCACGATGTCAGATGTAGCACAAGTCCGAATTTAATGTGGGTAACCGAGCCATTAGGCTCGAACAAAAAATTCCCCTTAGCCTCGTATAAAATGGGGACGAGTAGCTGTTTCCCGAGAAGAGACTCTGCCCTTCGACATAGCCTCGTCTGGGGATCATCTCTATCTGGAGAGAGAGAGTTTGACCAGCACAGCAGGAGACGAATCTCCAGCTGCAGAATATCTACCAACCGCCCCACGCGGTCATATGTAGCACAAGGCCGAATTAAATGTGTGGTATCCGAGCCCGTAGGCTTGGCCAAAAATTCACCGTAGATCCCGTATAAACTGGGGTCGGGTAGCTATTTCCCGGGACGATACTCTGCCCTTTGACATAACCTCGTCTTGGGATCCTCTATGCCTCCGGCAGAGAGTTTGACCAGCACAGTTCGAAACGAATCTCCAAATGGAGACCAACATACAGTATTTACTACTGTATTTATGTGAATGGGGACATACCCATTATCGTACGTAGATATGTTACAACACTATGAGATTTCATATCAATGACCAATCGTTATCCATCTTCCTTATTCTCATAAACTTCATTATTCACTACCATCTCTTTCTTTCATATCTTGACTCTAACCCTTCCTCATTCATCATAACCATTTTAATAGTAATACTCTAAGTTGATTGGCTATTGTGTCTCGTATTGCGAGAAGTTTAGTATAAAATAAGGGACCCTGCATTTGGCAGAATAAATTTAAAAATATATAACAAGGAAATTAAAAATATATATGTCAACATACAACGCAACCCTCGAAGCTTTCCAATGACTGGCCGATGATCAACCACGCTGCATTCCGATTGTTGATCTTGTCGGTGTTCACCAAAAGCTGAAGAAGAGTCCGCTGCATGCTCACAATTAACACGAATACGACAAATGCCACGTTATAAAAACGCGAACCCTGTATGTTCGGGTTGGTAGGTAGGTGATACTTGGGTCAACTTCTGCTATGACACCCTCGAACGTGAGATTCACGAAATGATGTTACATTATGTCTTTGTTCAATTCCCTGACTCCTAGGCATAACCGGACCGATCCATTGACTTTTGTGACACAAGTAAAAGAGTTGACCTATGAAGATGGTTTCGGTAGTTGAAGCTATGAAATTTTGACTCACAAGGTAATCAAGCTTGAACTTTCCCGTTAAGGCTACAGGGACTTGCAGGGGTGGATTTGTTAATCTATAACGCGATATACGCCCAAGCTTTTCACCGAACGGCCGATGATTGCCCCATGTTGCATTCCGATTCTCGATTTTGTCGATGTGCACTGAAGGTCAGGAAAGGGCCTGTTTCACGCTCACAACGTAACAGGATTAAAAAAAAACGTCAAGTCGAGAAATAAGAACGCGAACCCTGTTTCCCATATTATATGCAGGTATTTTATTCACGACGTTGTTCGTCCCGGATACTTGAGGGAACTTCTGCTATATCAGCTCTTCCACCTACCAACTCCTTGTCCATCTACTCATCCCGTCGTAGTGACTGGCAATATGAAATAGAGGCTTCCGTACCACGTGGCAGGTACGTCTGTCTCACGCCAAAGGCAAACTGGAATTCTCCTCGATCCCAAGTATGACATAATATACATCATCACCTTAATGCACAACTGGGAAAGTATAGAAGAGTCTCTTTTTGAAAGAAAGCTATCTAACGGATTACTATAGAAGTAAGATAAAGAATAGCCTTTCTTCATAAAATATTAGTCCAACGGAATAGCAACCAAAACATATATAGAATCGCGACTTTTGAAAGTCGAAATCCCAAACTGAGAATGTATAAAATCACCTCTTTTGAAAGAAAAAGGCGTCTAAAAGGATACCATTCAGGTAAATTATAGAATATCCTCTTTTGATGCGAAATGGTACATTAAGACCGTTACTGGGTGCTGAACATTGGTGGACAATTGCAATTACCAATGGATACAAAGAAAGAACCTGATGGATGTTGGGTTGTTGAAGGCACGGATGCTTCATAAACAAAATCATGTGGAGGTCTGAGATTAAGTGACCATAAATTTCAGTCATGTCTCAGAGAATTTCTCATGAGCATTTTGGTGAAAAACAGCCAGACTGTTTTAAAATATTTGTTGGGACGACTACATCGACTTCCTGACAAGTCTATAAATATTTTCTCAAATGCCATTAAACGTCATCTTGATGGCTGCTTGTCTTAAAATGACGGAAGAAAGTTAAGGACGATTCTCTTATTGTTATGAATAAAACGAAAAAGAAAAGAATTCTTCAGGGATTCACTAAGACTAACATAAAATATGCATTCTAAAGACGAGAGTACATTGAATCCATTTAATAGAAATCTTGAAGGAGGTTCTCTGCGTGGTTTTAAAAGCAAGACATCACTTCAGTATTTTGACGGACACAATTTGCTTTTTTTATATAATCCATCGATTCGTTTACTATGAAGTTTGTAAACAGGAAGAAACCTAGACTTAAGAAGAAACATGGAATGGTTGATACGTGGATTGGAACATTGCGCAGCAAATTTAAGCGAAGATTTTATTGAATATTCACATACCAAGATCGAACCCTGTCTTCCCCAGGAATTATGAGAAGTTAACAATTGTTTCTATAACACTATACAAATACTCCCTTGTTACCAATAAAAATTATTTTATCTGTAAAGTTCAAGGTTAAAGAACCCATGGCCAAATGCCTATCTTAGGTGTTGACTAATTCTCCCGTGGGGTTTTCTTAAAGATAGTATCGGATGAATGACGTCAAAGATGTCTTTTTGTTTTAAGGAACAAGACACCATGCTGATAATCCAATAAATGCTCATCTTTCAACATTGGTAGAGGCAGTTCGCTGAAACACTGGAAAAAGAATCTGTTATTTATGGAATCTCTTTAATCTTTGATTGAAAGAATGTGTGGGTAGCGTAACGGTTATCGGCATAACAAGTGGAATCGGCGAGCCGAGTTCAATTTCCGGCCGATTCTGTTGCGTTCACTTTCGCGCAAATACCCTTGGATAAAAGATGAGAAATCTGAAGCTGTAGATTAATAGCATGGCGGACTATGTGTTAATAGACTGGACTCTTTAGCCTTGAGTGGCGGTTGTTTTCCAAGAAAAACTACTTTGAATTAACAAACGTGAAGAAGTCAACGGGAAACCACTATGGAATATAAATGTTACGTGTTTTGTGTGTATTTTAGATTATGTGCATGTTCACATGCAAGCAATTAAAGAAGCATACGCAAACTTTAGGTTTCTACCACAAACCATTTTTTCTCTTTTTTATATAAACTGTAATGAAACAAAGATGTCTCTTGGTTATATCCGTTTTCGTTTTGGTCCATGAATTATGGTAAGTAAATATGAGCATTGTATTAATGTTTGAGCTCAAGTCAGCCTTGCACAGAGTTGGAACAACCTAAGAAAAGTTTGTACTTTATCGTTGGAAGTTTTAAACTTGGTTATGAGATGTTCGTTTTCTTTTTCTTGTTCCAGAAGTTAGGCTAAGTAAGGATAAGCATCGAACTCATGTCAGCCTTGTGCTGAATTGGAACAACCAAAGAAAAAGGTGGAGGTTTTGGAAGCCACGTGCGAACGCCATGCGTTGTAAAGTGGAACGTGGAAAGGCATAATCAGTCGTCAGTAGACCGGAGAAAACAATGTGCTCCCGCGGGAACGTCCGTTTTCCACGTTTTGATACATCTTGGAGCAAGGGAGAAGAAGAGGCTGGAGCAAGAAAATGTTTGCTTATTTTGGGATTTAACCAGCGCCGCATAACAGCATTTGACGAAGCCAAGTGGAGTAATTATATTTCCAGTTCGTTTACATTTAGCGTCATGGGAATATATATTTCGTTTTGTTTTTTTAATATTGATTATACATTATTATTATTATTATTTATCGATTTTGTTTCATTTTCACACACCACTCCATTATTTTTCCAAGAGAGTCATGACAATTCACCGGTAAGAAAGTAAAGGATGGTCATGATTGCCAACGTCCTGATGGAACACAGCATTTAAAAATCATGTGAACCATGTTTTACATACATATTGTAATGGGAGAATATGTTATATCATTTTTATATATCCGAATAATGTGAGAAAAATTCATGACAAATTAGAAAAAAATCATTTTCCTGTGACGTGTTATTGGCTTTCGTTTAATCAATTTGTTTAAATGAATTGTCTTTCAAAATAAGTTAGTTAAAAGGGGAGGTAGAGTAAGAACAAGTTGCAAGACGATCCAATTTAATAAATCGTTTGATTTTTGTTTTTTTTTGTTTGTTTATATATGTGTCTGTGTGTTTGTATATATATATATATATATATATATATATATGTGTGTGTGTGTGTGTGTGTGTGTGTGTGTGTGTGTGTGTGTATTTATTGGTTTGTTTTCTTCTATTCTTCCAAAAAAACACCCTTTCTTGGCCGCATGTAGGAAGATCAATACAACTATGCATACCTAATCTGTAACTTCGAATAGCCCAAGTGAAGTCTTGATTGGTTGTTGTCTACTGGGGCAACTTATATAATTCACGTCCTAAAGCTAGTGGCAAATTTTTGTTCCAGGTGCGGGCCGAATACTGATCATATTCGGTCGGGTCGCCCATTGAAGAAGTCTGTTGTTTATTTAGACCCGAAACTTCTAGTGACATGGGAGCAACAACACTGACGACGCATCTGGATTTGGCATTTAAAGGTGTATTTTAATAATAATAATAATAAAAAAGAACACATACTATGAAACAAATTTTCGTGTAAAACATTTTCCGCCATTAAGGCCATGATTTTGTAATCACTCGTGTTTATCGATACGGTTTGATTGTTGTTGTTTTTTCACTTCCTTTTTTAATTTCGTTGCTTCGTTTTTTTAGTTTGTTTGCCTTACTTTTTAATTTGTTTGCCTTACTTTTTAATTTGCTTGCTTTTATTTCACATGCGATTCTCTAGCTTTTTCACCAAACAGAATCTTGTCCACCATACTGACAACATCTAGTTCTTGATAATGACTGGTAAGATCGAAAATATTTGAACAAAAACAGATCAAAACATGAACTTTAGATAGTTTATCCACTGTTTTGTGTTCATCCAACAACTTATCAGAAAATTGGAGAAAAAAAAATCAATAAAAGTTAAAAACAGGTCCTTTTGGTGGAATTTAAGAAAATTTGTTTGGATGAAATATTTCCACCTAAATATACGTCATATATCATATATATATATATATATATATATATATATATATATATATATATATATGACGTTGGGCTTCGATCTTGGCTTGAGGCATTCGGATGTCGAGTCACACCGAGGAGCTGTGATACAGCAAAAACAGTACTGCCTGTGAATGACATTATATCTATCTATCTATCTATATATATATATATATATATATATATATATATATATATATATATATATCCTAATGTGCTAGTTACTACCTACTAAAGCTTCACCACATAGGATTATCTGAAGCCAGTTCACCCTGATGATCCAATGTGGTGAAACTTAGGTAGGTAGTACCTGGCTCATTAGGATTTATTTATTTTACCTTTGTTCTACTAAGCGTATTGACTACTCCTCGTTTTAATTTAGAACTCGCTGGGTGTTTTTGTTTTCTTTATACCAGAAATTTAAGGTACTGGACGATTTCTTTCGCCCAGCTCGGAAGTTTCTAGTCCTTTCAGTTTTTTTCTTTTTTTTGGGGGTGGGGGAGGATCAAATTTTTTTCCCCCGAATACCAGTTTGTTTAAAAATTGGGCTATCCAGGTTTTTTTTCACCTAGCGAGTTTAAATTGATTCAGATTATGTATATATTACATTATATATATATATATATATATATATATATAGTGTGTGTTTATTATATGTGTGTGTGTGTGTGTGTGTGTGTGTGTGTGTGTGTGTGTGTGTGTGTGTGTGTGTGATGGTACAGACGACTCTGTGGATGTATCGCTTTAATTGCCAGTGTCATTGTACGTAATTCAAACGTAGAAAACAAATTTCTCTTCCTTCAGACTGAAGAGCTCATTAACGCTAAAGCAATAAGATGTCACTTCCGGTCGCTTCACTGCACTCGCACACACTAATTCCGGACATGGACACTCACCGACTTGGTGTCGCCATTCAACTTCATTCGTTCATTTTATTCCTTTCCCAGTTATTCTAATTTTACCCAACACTTTTTTTTTCTTAGGCCAGAAAGCACGCCTTAAAAAATAACAAGCACATTAGCGAGCAAATACACCGCCGTCTCAGCTAACGCCGTTACAGCTAGCGTTGTTGTTGTTGTTTTATATTTACATTTCAAAACAACAATTTTAATTTTTGATGCTTAAGTTATGAGACTGGGTCTAGTTGGTACATTGAACAGGCTGAATCAAAGTCCTGACTCATTCAGGAAACGGAAAGAAAACAACAAAATTTTATGGGGCAACACCACTAATTCAAAATAACGTCCATCATTCTCGGTGATCTTCTGCCAGCGATCAGCCAGCATCCGAATCTGTCCCAGATACCAGTCCGCTGGCTTTGAATAAAAAAAAATAATCTGTTAATAAGCTTCCTTCACTTCATCAAGCGTTGAATCGCTGGTCGCGGAAGGAGTGTACCATTGAGCGAAATAGTCACCCGGAGCAGTATCGGAACTGAATGGTGGATGTGGACGATTCTAAACACTCTCCATCTGTTTGTTCTTCTCCTTAGTCATTCCGGCAGTGTGTGGTCTCGCATTGTCTTGCTGAATAAAGCCCGACCTCGATTGACCAAAGCAGGATACTCCTTTAGTTTGTCGTATATGCGGTCAAATTGCTGATAATACAGTTTAGCGTTGAGGGCACTAGCGTGTGGAACAAGCTCGAAATGCAGTACTCCTTAAAAATACCACCAGACAGAGATCAAGATTTGTTGTTTTCTTTTCGCTTCTTAAGTGACTTTCTGGCCAAATTAGTATTTCTGGGTTTGCGTCATCTATGTTATTAGCAATGAAAAATGTTTTTGCACTGTCGGAACCTTTTCACAGCCCGTCAAAAGACATTTTTAAACCTATAAAGACGTTGTAGAAGCTTTGTTAGTTTTGCGAGTACTTTGCGCATAGAACTTGGCGATTGAATATCTGTTCTTCGGTGCTTCTTCCATATCGCATATCCATCATCAGAAAGAGAAGATTGAAATCGTATGGCCACGTTATAAAAGCCAACAATCTTTCCCAAGCGATGCTACAAGGTACTAAATTAAGCAAAAGAAGAAGACAGAGAAAAAAATGGTCTGACAACGTCACTAAGTGGACTGGAAGATCTCCCACAGAGGCTGGGACACTGTCACGCAACCGTGACATTTGGGAGGATACTGACGAAGCACTCAACTGTGCAATGAGCATACGAACGCACCTGATCATGGGACGATGAGGATAATGATGAAGTTTTTCACTTTGAAAAACGTGAAGGGGACCCAAAGTTAATATTTTGGTAGAAACTGTTTAAATTAATCATGCAGCCACAAAACATTCGGTAGAAAATTCAAAACAATCTCAAAACATTACTTACACATGGCCCAGTGGATAAAGACGTTGGTTAGATCCAGTAACTAGATCTAAATAGTTGTGGGTTTAATACCAAAACACAACAGTGGTGAACCAAAAAACATGGAGAGTTGAGTTAAAGGAAAATAACTGAGGCATCCAGAAGAGGCATGGAATGTGGAACTAGAACAATCTAGCCCGTTGGTCGAAATAAAGGGTTCAGTCCGAAATTCCGATCACCTGAAGAAGGCCGGAGTGTACAATGACCGAAACGTTGTGATATGGCAATGAAGATAAGGATAACAGTCCGAATAATGTAAATAATGCAAGGTTATGCGCTGATTTCCTCTGTTCCGGTTGGCCTTCAATCAAGGACACATGGTCCAGTAGATAAAGACGATGCTTAAATCCAGTGACTAGACTCAAAGAGTTGTGAGTTCAATACCAGGTCACAGTAATGGCGAACCAAAAATCTTGGAGAGTTGAGTCAAAGGGAAATAACTAAGACATCCAGAAGAGGCATGACATGTGGAACTAGAACAATCTAGCCCGGTGGACGAAATAAAGCGTTCGGTTCGAAATTCCGATCACCTGAAGAAGGCCAGAACGTACAACGGCCGAAACGTTGTGAATATGGCAATGAAGATGAGGATAACAGTCCGAATGATGTAAATAAGGTAAGTAATCATAATACCTCATCTCAGAGATATAGACAAATCTCAAAACAATTTTTATCTTTAATAATTTCACCTCAAGCAAGGCGATAATGCTGCCCGGAGTCAAGGGGCTTACTGAGAGTGAAGGAGAATGAGAAGACTTTAGCGAATAGAAAGGACAATAAAAGAACAGGTTTCAGGAAGACAGAAGATGGCGATTGACGTTACATATAAATTTTTGAAGATTGTAGTTGGCAGGGAAGCAAGAAATCGAAAAGGAGTTTCACAGGCAAGAAGTGTGAGAGAAGAAACTACTAGAATAGAACATACGGTGTCATTTAGCTATTTCAACACTAAAACGGTGATACCTAAGTTGTAAATCCATTAGCCCGCTTAAATTCATGCAGTCGAGGTACCAAGGAGAAAAGATCAGCAGCACAACTGCCATGAAAATATTTATAGAAAAGACAAAGGTAAGTCATGGCACGTCGATGGGAAAGTGACTGCAGTGGAAATACCATATCAGGATCGATAACATTACAGATCATTCTTTGAATTTGGTGGCGATATATAGAAGAATGTGCCTTGTGGTCTAATGGATATCGGCTCGAAGTGAGAAATCCGAGAGCCGAGTTCGAATTCCAGTCTAGTTCGTTAGATTCATTTACGCATAAATACCCTTGAGAAAGGCATTAATCCATCTCTTCTCTCCAAGCTTATGAGTTGAATAGCAGGACAGACCGGGTTCTTTAACCTTGGTTGGCATCCAGGCTACTATAGAAAGAAATGGCAACCTACTGCAAGAAAAATATGCCTCGTCAATAATGAATCGAAAGATACATGATCGCCAAAGCCTGTATCACGTATGACTTGTGGAGAAGGCCAGCATGTCTAACCTTGTCGAACGTCTTTGGGATATCTAGATGCATAGCGCGAGCCTCGACGTTCTTACCTAAAGCTTGACAGACAATTTCAGGGACAGCAGTTAACACATCGGCGACAGAGTTGGAGAAACGGAAGCCATATTGTTTATCCGAAAGGAGACCGTGTGAAATTCGGTGTTGATTAGAACATCAGGTCCTTTACCAAAACTAAATTAAACACATAAATGGATTTTATATACAGTAGAATCACTCATATCTAGAATTCACTGACTGATATAGAAAGAGAGACTGAATAAATATGGCAGTAATATTCAAAAGGACGAATGGTATATTTATAAATGTGCAAAATGAATTCTGGCGTCTGGCTCGACACAACAAACCAACTTTCCTAGCAGTTGACTTCGCAGTTGATCCAATATAATCAGTCCATATATATCATGTCAGTGGAAAAATGTTAGCCTAAGAAGAGGCAACGTGTTGATGGCAGGCAGAAAAAGGTTGTCTGTAGTGCAAGCCGTTTTGTTTTGGAGGCGTTAAAATTTAGAAGTCATTTCTTTGCCGCACTTAATCCATGATTGGAGGCCTTTTTCGAGAGCAGATACCAGCTTTACTTTATCGGATTTGCTACTATGATAGGAGTAAACAGTTATGTCATCAGCATAAATTCCTATTTGGGAGCTGATAACATCCGGATGGTAGTTGATGAAGATACAACGTAGATCCAAGGATAGGGCTCTGGAGAAGCCCCGAATTAATGTAAAATGAACAAGAAGCCCGTCACTTCAAGGTCTCTTCATTACATGATTTGTTTGGAACGAGTGGATTAGATCAAATATCAGAGATATCGTGACTCTTAAGGTTGTGGAGAAGGTCAGCATGCCTTACCCTGTCGAACGTCTTTGGGATATCTACATGCATAGCCCGAGCCCCGACGTTCTTATCTAAAGCTTGACAGACAAATTCAGGGACAGCTGTTAACACATCGGCGACAGAGTTGGAGAAACGGAAGCCATATTGTTTATCCGAAAGGAGACCGTGTGAAGTGGGATGAAACAAATTCGGTGTTGATTAGAGCATCTGGCCCTTTGCCAAAACTAAAAAAAAACACATAAATGGATTTTATATACAGTAGAATCCCTCATATCCAGAATCCCTCATATCCAGAATCCCACATATCTGGACATGATTTTGATGTGTATATTTGAACTACTTGGGTGGTATGTACCTGAAATTTCTGTTTTTCAGGAAATTTACTTTGGATAATTGCTTATGCGTATTTCCCCACTAAGGGTTTGTATTACTGCAAAAGATGATGGAAATAAGAGGAAAGGATGACAACGAGACACATCTGCAACAAGATAGCAACGAGATGCATGACTGTGATGAAATCTGAACTGAAATTGAAAAAAGCTATTGAAAAGGTTGTCAGTTTTATGGAAAGAAAGCCAGCTTTCAGCTATGACGATTGCAATAACGGACGCAGAGTTAAAGTGTCTTTCGTTTAAAAAAAATTCAACAAAAGCAAAACGAAATGTGGAAAAAGTTGAGAATGACATTAGAAGAGAAAGAATCATTATGCAACGGCGAGAAAAGAATATGACTTATTATTCAACAAGCTACTAAGCTTGAGTTAGAAAATGAAAGTGAAAGTGACAGATACTATGTTTGTTTTAATGACACTAACTTTGTTATGGGAATCATCAGTTTCTAGCGACTTTGTCTCGTTTGTTCAACTAGGAGCTTTTCTTGTGTTAGATAACGTGATAAACTTTAGAAAAAACTGATACTTTAAATTAAGCAAATAATATAACTAATCCCTGCAAAAATAATAAAATAAACAAAAAATCAAAGTAAATAAACAAATTAAGTAAATAATAAACATATTAACAGGCTACAAATATACATTTGTAGTTTGTTAATATAGTTATTATTTACTATTTTCCACCTGCTTAAATATTAAGTCAGATCGGTTCGATAAGGTCAAAATTGACAGCTGATCTCATAAATGACCTACAGTATGTTGTTGAATGGGGCAAGGAATGGCTTGTTAATTTTAAAGACTGCTCTTTTAATCGTTTTAGAGAATACTTTTTGTCTTCCATCAGCATAATCGGTGCTAACCTCCAGAAGAGCGGTGCTTTCAGCCTTCTCGAGCTAAGGTTTTCCATTGGCGTGAAGTGCAAAGATCATATTAATTCAATTGACAAGTCTACAACTAAGAAAGTCGTTTCACTGTGTCATGTTTGACAATTTTTCCTGTCAGAATCTATCTTGCATATTTGTAAGTCTACTATTCGACGATGTTTTGAATATTATCACATCTGGTTTGATGCTTCTGCTATATATTTAGAGATTATTGATAAAATCAAAAAAGAGTCTACAATATTATTGGTCCTGACTTGGCATCTTGCCTTCAGTATCTACCACCCCGCCCGCCGTAAAGTAGCTTCCCTCTGCCTTTTCTATAAATATTTTCATGATAATTGTTCTGATGAACTTTCATGTATGGTAGCTAGACTTTATGAATTTAAACGCAGTACTAGATTGGCGCCAAGGTCTCGTCATTTGGGCGCGAAATGGCGCGATTTAACCGAAATCTCTATGCTAACATTTTCTCGATTGTAGAACTCTCTTCCGGCTTTTTGCTTTCCAGTCAACTTTGATATTTAAATGCAATGCCAATCGTAATCTTCTTTCTTCTTAATTCCTCTTTTTTTATTGATTTGTCTTCATAATAGTGTTTTTCCCATATTATCTAACACTCAGTAACCCCTCCCCCACATCTTAGTGGCTTTATTGCCTTGTTTCGGGTGAAATGATTGAAAAGAAATTAAAATTAGAGGCGATACCTGCGTCAACTAAGGACTAAAAACTAACCCCAGAGCGGAATCGAGTGATTGTCAGTGCGCCATCCTGCGTTTGAAAAAAAATGAGCGGGAAGAGTTGATGGTTGTGTCCTTTCCTTTTATATTGATTTCTACAACGCCACCGAGCGGGCCTTAAGAGAAATACCCCGGTAGACATGGAAGAGTAACTCCGAAAACATTTAGCTTGTTCTTGATGTACGGTTGATGATTGTGGAGTTTAAGTTTAAGATCTGATTGTTTGATTTTACATGTGACACTTTGTTGAGCAATTTAACGTTGAATTCTGCGCGCGTTATACAGTGAGGATCGAAGCCTCAATAATGTTTCATACATAATATTTATTATGTTCTTAAATCGCCTCGTCAGATCGAGACTTTCATAGGGATGTCATGCGTGGTGGCATACACATTCAGAAATATCTAAACTGTCAGTTGTATACAACCTCTTTCTCAGATCAATTATTAAAAAAGACTAGAGTAGCTTGGTTTGTTTTGGTTTATGATATATCAACCTCAAAGGGTTATTTAATACCAACAGTCTGGGTAGTAGATATTTTTAATAATTTTTTTTTATTATAAAACCTTTAATTTATTGTTATTTTCTCCTGTTTTATATTTTCTTGTAGAGGCCGACCACTTTTAGAAATTATAGTATAACATTCGCATTTATCTTCTTGAACATCTCAAACATGCTATCAATATTGTAAAATTGCCGTCTTGAGATAGCTAATTCTGGACACTGTCAAAATATATTTAATGTGTTTTCAATTTTTCAAGAACGTATTGTTGGTAATTTTTTTCTTCAAAAATTTATTGCTGTTAATTGTTACAAATTTCTGGTATTAAAGCCTATTTTTAAACTTTCATAGTGTTTTGACCCCAATGTCGGGGTTAACTATTTGGCCATAGCTAGGACCCTAACAGGTGCTACCGCCCTGAATCATGGTAGACCTGGGAACACCAGCAATTAAGAAGTGGTTCCACGCTCCTCAAAACCTCCTGATCAGAGGCCTTGCTACTGGACGTAGTTTATTTTCTTACCCAGCACGCGGATGTAGTTTATCGTCATACCTAGGACGCCCCATTGAGGTGGGTCTTACCCCTCTGCAGAAGTGCAGTCGACGTATTCTACAGCCCCAGCCGACAGGACGGAATATGCTTAATGGATAATACTGTTTTACATGTTTGACACACCGGTTGGAATTCCTTAGTTAGTAGGAAATAATGTGTTATTCTCGGTATGACCAATGCGCAGATGGGCTCTTACGACCTCCTCTTTTCGAGACTTTCTGAAAAATGTATTACATCCTCCCAGTTTGGGCTTTGAGCGAGTGAAGCCTGTAATTCTTAGCAAGGACAATTCTTCTTCAAATCTCGTGGACTGGCGCTACAGAATCCCAAACAATGAGCTTTGCCAAATTGCAGAAACCACATCACTTGCGGACTATCAACAACAGCAACAACTAAAATGAATAGCGCATATAACTCAAAGAGAAAAACGACATAATCAGAGTGTTGACATTCCACACTACATCGAACAAAGGGTTACGTAGGATACCTCCATTAGTACTAGAAAGAGCAATAACATTTACTGGACTATTTCAAGATCTAGAATAATAATAATAATAATAATAATAATAATAATAATAATCTACAAGGAACAGCTTAATATACATGAAATCCTACAAAAAAGAAAGAAGCGAATACTATCTACGCCAAACGAGTAAAACAAAATTCAAAACAACTTGTCCAAATGAAATTATAAATAAAATGGGAGGCCAAGGCGTTGCATGACAAATACCTAAAAAGAACAAAAAAAGCAGATGTGAACCAACAGAAAACACATCAGTGGCTGAGGAGCACCCGGTTGAAAGCTGAGACAGAAGACCTAATTATTGCAGCTCAACCAAATCCTGTCACTGTCACATGGTCAAGGATGGAACTAACCCGAAATGCAGGATCTGCAGAAAATATGATGAAACTAGCAAAACATGAATATACCCACAGACATAACAAGGTAGCGACATATGTGTAATGGAAGATATGCAAGAAGCACAAAATCGAAAACACCGAGAGATGGTATGAGCACTAACCAGACACAGTTACCCAAAATAAAAATGTAACTGGGGCATGCCAAATCAAACTGACAGAGAAATAAAAGCCAACAGACATGATATTATCATCGGTAACTCCATGAGATCGCTAAAAAAGAGCATAGCATGAGGAAAAAGACGCCAAGCATGACAAAAACAAAACTATTGTCTAAATGTTTATGTTATTATTAAGTGGAAAGATCAAAGTATTATGAAGGTATTTTTTTTACATTTTTTAATCGTTCCTTGCAGGTCCAAAATCTTGTTTTTTTAGTCAGAAAAATTAACAGATAATCAATCATGTCAACCATTCTTTCTATTTTATAAAAAAAAAATGAAAATCTCAGTTTGAAATTCTTTTAAAAATCAATTATAATTTTTTTCAAAACTTATTTTAAGAAAATCAGAAATTATAATCTTTATTTAAAATATTTTGAAACAAGAATTACTTAGTTTCTGCGCCGAAAAGATATAGTTTGAAAATAAAACAAAGCAGGTCAAAACATTTCGCGTCACTTGACAGGTGACGAATGACAATTTTATCGATTTAAGTGAACAAATTATTTACCTCGTCATTTTTAAGGAAAACTTTCAGCGCTCTATTTTTTTTAAATTTTGAACTTAGCTTTCACCTTTACGTTTACGATGCTTTACGGAAAATATATTATAAAGAAATTAAAATAAGACTGTTGAGAGTGAGATTAAATTTCATAAAAAAGATACCTAATTAATTTACAGGTACCTTTCTTATGAAATTTTATCAGATGTGTACTTAAAATACTATAACTTTATGTACATTTATTACATTTTACTGTGTTATTTGTATTTCCATTCATTTTATTAATAATTTTGATATTTCATTTACGGAAAAATGTCATAACTGAGATTAATAATTAATACTTGAATAAATTGAATGAAGAAACAATATCATTGGGTTCAATTCTAGAATTGAAACAGAAACTAAAAAGAAGCTAAGTATGAATCACAAAACACTGTAAATATTCCTTGAAACAAAAAAAAAGGAATACATAAAAATTTATAGTGGTATTTTGATAAATAAATGGATGATGACAAAATTCAGTGCTTGGTGGAGCATGTTTTCTTTGCCATTTCTTATTTATAAGTAAAAATATGTAAATGAAATGAATTAAAATCTCAATGAAGACAATTATCAAATTCAAAAAATATACTGAAAAAAGTAGCTATATAAAAAAAAATAGAAACCAGTTGTAATAATCCCTTTGAGGTACATAAGCAAATAGAGGAATGACGAATATGGGAGAGAAACAGATGACAAAAAAATCCGCTATAAATGGGCGAATGTAAAGGAAATGTTTTTCGAGGAAAGGTCGACAATTCCAAAAGTGAGAAAGAACGTCAAGTGAAGGAAACCATTAACCTTACTAAACAAGCAATTAGAAAAATAAAGGACGAAATGGAAAGACCGATGAACCTGACAGAAATTAATCTTATATACGCAGCCTCAGTATCGATCGCAGAGACAATAGGTGAACAACGTAAACGAAAAAGATGACAATTGTTCCGATTAGCTTTTCTCTTAAACACCACGACTTTACGACTTTAAGCGTCGTACTAGATTGGCAGATAGGTTTCATCATTTTGATGTTGAAATTGCTATATATAATCGTGAGTTCTAAGTAGTTTCTTTCGCAGTTCACGCCTGTGGAACTCTCATCTAGCTTCTTGCTTTCCTGACAACTACGATCTATAAAAATTTAAATATAATGCCAATTATCATCTTCTGTCACCTTGAATCCGTTTCTTTTCTTTTCGTCGTTCTGTCTCCTCGACGTTTTATCAGTTTCTATCATCTTCACTAACAATCTTTCTTTTTTTAAGCGTTTCACCCCAAGCAAGGCGGGAAGCCACTAGCACGCAAGGGGTTACAGAGAGTTGGGGCGAGAACAAAGAGGAGTGATAGAGGAAAGGATGAAAAGAAGGATAGGGGATAGATCAAGGCATATGGAGACGTCGATTGACATTATATTTTCTACAAGCATTTTCACGGCAACTGTTCTGACGAGCTACTTTCACTGGTTTCCAAACTGCATAAATTTAAGCGTGCGACTAGTTTGGCATCTCGATCCCACCCTTCTACTGTCAAAACGGTTAAATGTGGGGAAAATTGTGAAAATGGACTACCTCGGAAACGCCTGCGAATCTGTGCGGTATGCAAACTACGGTCCGCTAGCGGCAAAAGGAACCAAAATGGCGGCGTCCATGTTTTATGCCGGGCGGTCTCGGTTAGTTAACGCGAAATCTCGTTGTCTCATCATTCGCATGCAAATCGTGGTCTGTCCTCGGCTGTATAAATCATGCGCGTTTTTCTGTTTCGGATCAGAGGGCTTTTGGCTTGTGAGAAGGTTGGACGTGTGACACCGGTTTTGTCGGTTACCCTCCTCGCGGTTTTTTTTTTTTTTGTTCCTACTTGCTATTATCAGTTGAGTTGTTGTGTTACCCCCACAGTAGCCTACTCCAACAGCTTCTTATCTTGCACTTCCCGGCAATGGAACTCCCTTCCTGTTACTTGCTTTCCTGATAGCTATAATCTTCAAATAATCAAATGTAATATCACTCAACATCTGATGCCTTGATCTTGATCCCCGTCATTCTTTTTATCTTTTCCTCAAACCCCTTCTTTACTCTTGCTCTCACTCTCTGAAACCCCTTGCGTGCTTCTGGCACTTCCGCCTTGCTTGGGGTGATAGGCTTAAAAACAAAAAGTAAATAAAGTTATATAACCTTCCTGAGATAAGGAAAGACAGTTGAATCCAGACTGTTGTTCCTGTAAATTTAATTTCAAAATATCAAGAATTTACTGCAGTTTATCTATCCATTGTGACAAAGCAACAAGCAACTTACTCAACCAACTTAGGGATATGATCACATGATGATATGCCAAACCTCAGTAACATTGAAATAAATGAAGGAATGGTTGACATGATATTTAGATAATTTTATATCTACATATGATATATGATAATTTTAGTGAACGCAATTTCAAGTCTTCCGGTACTTGTCTGAAATTTGGTCGAAAATCGTGACAGTGGTGAATTGTCTTTAAATTTTAATGGCGGAAAAACGCCCGTAAAACTGGTGATACAATTGCGACAGTAGAGCAATCGAAAGTACTAGATTACTTTACGTAAACAGAGTTTCACGTGAAGATATTTGGCTGACCTGTTTCGTTTTTCGTTTTTTGTTTTTTTTTGTTTTCGTTTTTTTTTTTTCCTTAACCCCAAACAAGGCAACAAAGCAATTAGGACGCAAGAGGTTACTGGGTGTAGGACAATCTGAGCAAAAACTACTATTAAGGAGGGAAAACAATAAAAGAATAAGAATTAAGAAGACGGAAGGTAACGATAGATACAGAAAACACACAGGGAATCTACGTTACGACAGTGGGAAAAGGACTGAAACTGAAAGGTCAGGACAAATATCAATGCAGATACTTTAGATTTTATCAAGATTTTATCAAGAATCTCTAAATATATAGCAGGAGCAACAGACCAGATGTGACAGTAATATTCAAGGCAAGGATGAATGGCAGACTTATAAATACGTAAGATAGATTTTGGCGAGAAAAATTGTCTAAGACAAAACTATGAACCAACTTTCTCAGCTGAAGACTCAGCGATTGATATATGTCAGCTGAAAACTTTACTACAAGAGAGAGATTGATATCGATACTCTTTCTCTCTGCCTTCTCTCTCTCTCTCTCTCTCTCTCTTTCCCTCCACCTTCTCTCTTTCTCTCTGCCTTCTCTCTGCCTTCTCTCTCTCTCTCTCTTTCCCCCTGCCTTCTCTCTCTCTCTCTCTTTCCCTCCACCTTCTCTCTTTCTCTCTCTTTCTCCCTTCGCCTTCTCTCTCTCTTTTTTCCCCCCCTCTGCCTTCTCTCTCTTTCTCCCTCCGCCTTTTCTCTTTCTTTTTCCCTCTGCCTTCTCTCTCTTTCCCTCCACCTTCTCTCTTTCTCTCTCTTTCTCCCTCCGCCTTCTCTCTCTCTCTTTTCCCCTCTGCCTTCTCTCTCTTTCCCTCCACCCCATTCTCTCTTTCTCTCTCTTTCTCCTCCTTCTCTCTTTCTTTTTTCCCTCTGCCTTCTCTCTCTTTCCCTCCACCTTCTCTCTTTCTCTCTCTTTCTCCCTCCTTCTTCTCTCTCTCTCTCTCTCTCCCTCCACATTCTCTCTTTCTCTCTCTTTCTCCCCTCCTTCTCTCTCTCTCTTTTCCCCCCCTCTGCCTTCTCTCTCTTTCCCAAAAACATTCTCTCTTTTCTCTCTTTCTCCCTCCACCTTCTCTCTCTCTTTTTTTCCCCCCTCTGCCTTCTCTCTCTTTCTCCCTCCGCCTTCTCTCTTTTTTTTCCCTCTGCCTTCTCTCTCTTTCCCTCCGCCTTCTCTCTTTCTCTCTCATTCTCCCTCCGCCTTCTCTCTCTCTCTTTTCCCCCTCTGCCTTCTCTCTCTTTCCCTCCACATTCTCTTTTTCTCTCTTTCTCCCTCCGCCTTCTCTCTTTCTTTTCCCTCTGCCTTCTCTCTCTTTCCCTCCACCTTCTCTCTTTCTCTCTCTTTTCTCCTCCCTTCTCTCTCTCTCTCTCTCTCTCTTTCCCTCCACCTTCTCTCTTTCTCTCTCTTTCTCCCTTCGCCTTTCTCTCTCTCTTTTTTCCCCCTCTGCCTTCTCTCTTTCTCCCTCCGCCTTCTCTCTCTCTCTCTCTTTTCCCCTCTGCCTTCTCTCTCTTTCCCTCCGCATTCTCTCTTCTCTCTCTTTCTCCCTCCGCCTTCTCGCTCTCTCTTTTCCCCTCTGCCTTCTCTCTTTCCTCCACATTCTCTTTCTCTCTCTTTCTCCCTCCGCTTCTCTCTCTCTCTCTCTTTTCCCCTCTGCCTTCTCTCTCTTTCCCCTCCCATTCTCTCTTTTCTCTCTTTCTCCCTCCGCCTTCTCTCTCTCTCTCTTTTCCCCTCTGCCTTCTCTCTCTTTCCCTCCGCATTCTCTCTTTCTCTCTCTTTCTCCCTCCGCCTTCTCTCTCTCTCTCTTTTCCCCTCTGCCTTCTCTCTCTTTCCCTCCGCATTCTCTCTTTCTCTCTCTTTCTCCCTCCGCCTTCTCTCTCTCTCTTTTCCCCTCTGCCTTCTCTCTCTCTCCCTCCGCATTCTCTCTTTTCTCTCTTTCTCCCTCCGCCTTCTCTCTCTCTCTTTTCCCCTCTGCCTTCTCTCTCTTTTCCCTCCGCATTCTCTCTTTCTCTCTTTCTCCTCCGCCTTCTCTCTTTCTTTTTTCCCTGCCTTCTCTCTCTTTCCCTCCGCCTTCTCTTTTCTCTCTTTCTCCCTCCGCCTTCTCTTTTCCCCTCTGCCTTCTCTCTCTTTCCCTCCGCATTCTCTCTTTCTCTCTCTTTCTCCCTCCGCCTTCTCTCTTTCTTTTTCCCTCTGCCTTCTCTCTCTTTCCCTCCGCCTTCTCTCTTTCTCTCTCTTTCTCCCTCCGCCTTCTCTCTTCCCCTCTGCCTTCTCTCTCTTTCCTTCCGCATTCTCTCTTTCCTTACCTCCGCTTTCTCTGCCTTCCATCCGCCTTTTCTCCTATTTCCTTCCGCTCTCTATCCACTTTTTCCGTCTCTCTCTCTTCCCCCCCCGACTTCTATCTCTCTTTCCCTCCGCCCTCTCTCCTCTCTCGCCTTCTCTCTCTCTCTTTTCCCCGTCAAATCTCTCTCCATTTCCCTCCGACCTCTCTCCTCTCTCTCCTTCTCTCTCGCTTTTCCCCGTCTAATCTCTCTCTCTCTTTCCCTCCGCCTTCCCTCTCTCTTTTTCTCCGTATTCTTTCTCTCTCTCTTTCCTTCCGCCTTCCCTCTCTCTCTTTCCCTCCAACTTTCTCTCTGTTTCCATCCATACTCTCTCCTCCCTTCTCCTCCTCTCTCTCTCTTGCCCTCCGCCTTCCCTCTCTCTCCGCATTCTCTCTTTTTCCCTCCGCTTTCTCTCTATTTATCCCTCCGCCCTCTTTCTCTTTCTTTCTCTTCGCCTTCTCTCTCACTCTTTCCCTTCGCCCTCTTTCTCTCTCTTTCCCTCCGCTCTCTCTCCTTCTCTCTCTCTCTTTCCCCCCGTCTCTCTCTCTCTCTCTCTCTCTGTCTATTTCTATCTCTTTCGCTGAAAGAAAGCTGAAGAAAATTAACCTGTCGTTGATTCGGTCTGGTGATGCAGCGTTGGGCTCCCCACTAAGGAATTGCAGATAGACCACCGCAACCCAGGCACAACATGTAACAAATGATATCTGCTTTGAACGGGAAAGTTAGCATACCCGATAAACACCCCGTTTTTTGTTTTTTGTTTGTTTGTTGTTTTTATAATCCTTGTCTAATAACAATTTGGACTTTCTAAAACAGAAAAAAAACAAGGACAGATATCTTGGTGTTGAAGTGCTTGAAAAATTGTTGAACAAAAGGCTTTTCCATTCACTATGGAAGGAACGTCAGCTCATAAGATCAGAAATGGCAAAAATGAGTCGCAAACTGTCGCACCAACTACGATATTTGCTATTATTATTATTATTATTATTAATAATAATAATAATCCATGCGATTAACAGTTTCTTTAATAAGCTTTTATTCTGTTTTTTTTTCTTTTTAATACTATTAACCAGAATTACGAGCTTTAACAGGGGGTTGGTGAAATATCTTGGTGAACAAGATTATAATCTACAAATCTGTTGTATCTCGTGTTTTCGAGATAAGAGAACGAAATAAATAAGGGAGACAAACTCGGGGGTAAGTAATGAAATAGAAGGTTTACTACGCGAAGGTGCACCTAATGCGAACTCGGTATTTACCCTGGCCCCCCACAGAGAGGGATGTGGCACAAGGCCGGTTTAACGTAGGTTTTTCCCATCCCGCAGGCCCGGACAAAATTTCCCCGTAGACCCCGCTATTACGGGGTCGGGTATGTCTACCTCCCCCGTCTGGGTTCTTCTCTCCCCGAAGGTGGAGAGTTCGACAAGCACTAAGATCTTAACGCACGACTAAGCCCTAATGCTAACCCTAACCCCAACTCCGCTTAACTCCGCTTATTTACATAAATAAACGATTCCATTCATTTACGTACAATATGACAAAAACATTACTGAAAATGTTTACTTCGTCCTGCATTCAGGGTCGAATTATGACATTTTGGGACCCCTAGGTTAATAAAAATTATGTCCCTTCCCGACCTCTTCGGCGGAGCCACCATTTAATTCGCTCGCACCCGTCTTATTTTTTTTATTTATTATATATTTTAGCAACATTTACATAGACTGAAGTAAACTTATTGCAAATTCTTCAGATACGCAAGAATAAAAATATTCTTTAAGAAATACCATTATTTTATTATTAACCAAATTAGCACATCTCAACACAAACGTCGAATTTTTGTAACCATCATTTTAACAATAAAAAGATCAAAATAAATATGAAGATTGTTATATGAAACTATTTCGAAGTTATAACATCTAGAAAATTTAAATCATTGTTTTATAAAAGCTTGACGGGCCCTAGCCTTCAGGTTATAGTAGGCGAAATTATAATCTGGCCCTGCCTGCAACTTACTGAAAAACTGTGTAGTGACATCAGAAACGATAATTTTTTCAAGCTTCTTATGGAAGGAGATAAAATCTACACTGAATTGAAAATGTACACAGTAAAATTTACAACACAGAAATTGTAGGGATGATTTCAAGTGATTTGTGTAATACCATGGCACTGATTACATTTCCATGTAATCATCATATTATTATGTCTGCGAGTTGAAATTTCTTCTGATAGATAGTACTGTGCTGTAATTAAGGTCAAGGAAGCAGTGTTTAGTCTAAGCACTGCGCCTACCACTATGAACCATTCGAGAGCTGAAGAGATTTCTCTTGAGTAAGATTTGCCTTTCACCCAAAGCACCATACCAAACCTCTTCAATTGTTCTCATTGACACCCGGGAAAAGAATGCAATCGGAACGGAGGGGAAAAAAGCCAGTAAATTAATAAAATAATCTACAGACAAGTTAAAAAAGACTTAAGTAAAAAAGAAAACAAAGAAAGGAATCATAAAGAAAAAAAAAGAAGAAAACACTAATAATATTGCTGATCTATCGATGAAGAAAGATTTTGTTTTGCGTAAGAACCTGATTCTAATTCCAGTCCTCTAGAGAATTGGATAGGGATGATCTTTGTGAATGTTATTAAGGGATGTTTTTGTCAAAGGTAAGCATATGATGAATCTGCAGAGGATACAAAAGACATTTATCTCCCTTTAGTCGAGATGAAGGCATGAGGGTCACGTGACAGCCGCTTCGTGACGTCTCTTCATAATGTGACGAAAGTGGCTAGTCAAGTCAGCTTACAGGAGTCAGACCGTGCAGTTGTTGTTTTTTTTTAGCCAACTCTCCTCGGTTTGGACTGAGGCTAAATCTGCCTCCACCAGCCACATGGTGTAGCTTACAAGTCCATGGCGCCGTTTTCTTTTTTGGTGATATATCTTCACCAGAAAAAAAACTATTTCCGGCAAGCAGTCTTCAGTTTAGGAGAAACCCAGGAGTCGCCGTTACGTATTTGCGGAATATGTCCTCGCTCGCGAAAATAACAGATAAATCCAGCCTTCCGTTATTTGGAATCCTAAATATGGCTTCTCCAGAAACACTGAAAAATCTCCAGCAGCTAGAATTCCCGTTGAGAATTATTACACGTAATACTCAGTTTTTTTATCCCTTTTCAATCCGCTTGTGTTATATTTTCTATACCTGGAAAAAGTGTAAATATGTATATATCATTTTGTGTACGACTTAGCAGCATAAAACATTCTCTCAGCGCAAAGCATATTTGTCATTTCCTTTTCCTTTCAGTTATTTCGCCCCGTTCGTGAAATAAGATGCTGATTATGAGGATATAGGAAAGATAACGGTTTACCATAAACTTGAAGAGGTTAAGATTGTAGCGATCAGGGAAGCATCCTCTCGGGAGTATGAATGAGGTTGTTATATAAACGTAAGAGAAGGTGGTAAGAAGTGCTGATTATGTAGATATATAGGAAAGATAACGGTTGACACTAAACTGGAAGAGGTCAAGATTGTAACGATCAGGGAAGCATCCTCTCGGGAGTATGAATGAGGTCGTCATATGAACGTAAGAGCAGGAGGTAAGAAATACTGATGATGAGAATCTATAGGAAAGATAATGGTTGGCCCTAGACTTGAAAAGGTTAAGATTGTAGCGATCAGGGAAGCATCCTCTCGGGAGTATGAATGAGGTTATTACTAAGGAGAGAGAACAATAAAAGAACAGGATTCAGGAAGACATAAAACCATGGACGTTGCCTTTACATTTTTGAAGATCGCAGTTAACAGCTAAGCAATAAGCGATCAGTTTGTGGGAAGAAACTGTTAGCATAGAACTTACGGTTACATCTAGGAATTTCAGCGGTAAAATAATGAGACCTCAAAACTAGTCTAGTTTTCTTCTTTATGTGACGTGTTCCCTAAGGACGTGGGCGATTATGGTTCTCCACAATTTCCTGTACTTTGTAGCTCTTAATAAATTAAATAATAATTTTGTGTTTTTTTTTATTATTTCTCCTAAAACCTGATCCGCCATTTCAAACCCATTAAATATGTTAAACATTGTTTCCTCTGTCCCTCTTACCCTCAATCTGTCCTGTGAATATCAGATTTTCCAATCCTTCCTTCCTCATTGTGCACTAGAAATTTCAACCTCTTCCTGATTCTAAGTATAAGTTACCTTTTTATTTCCATTTTCTCTAAAACTTCGTCTTTGCTCACACGATCGGTCCATAGTATCCTCAGCATCCTTCTGTAGAACGACACTTCTGTTGCTTCAAGACTCCATCTTTGAGGAGACTGTCCTAAGAAGCCATGTGCAAATGAATGTGAATTCCATCTGACAATCAGCCTAATGAGCTATATAGCAAAACCCATCATCCGATTTCTGATTAATTTAGCGTGCAACGGAATCAGACCAGAAATAGGAAAAGAACAGTGCAGGTTCGTCAAAGACACTGGAACAAGGAACGTGATATTTATGTTCAGAATGTTATCAAAATGAGCAATACAAATGCAGGATGTGTACTTATGTTTTATAGATTACGCAAAAGCGTTCAATAAAGTACACCACAAAGATTTGTTCGAACAATTCAGCAAATTTGACATATTTAACAAGAACCTATACTAATCGCCTGCAGACGGGTGCCAATGAGTTCAGCAGATATACAAAAAATAGAAAGGGGCTTAAGACAAGCATGTGTCTTCTTACCGGATATTTAGCCTATACAGGGAGGCAATTCTGAGAGAGTTAATTGACAGCTTAGCAATAAACGAGCAGTTTGAGGGAAGAAACTGTTAGCATAGAACTTACGGTTACACGTAGCAATTTCAACGGTAAAATGATTAGATTTATGTGCCAATCTATTATTCATGAAGTCGTAGTACCAAACAGGAAAGTATATCAGCACAATTTCCAGGAGAATGTTTATAGAAATGTCATAGAGAAGCTACATTACGTCGGTGGGAAAGTGACTGAAGTCGAGATGATTGATAAAATTAGAGATACTTTAGATTTTGCCAAGTATCTCTAGATACATAGCAGAGACACCAAACTAGATATGGCAGGAATACACAATGAATAGACGAATGGTAGACATGTAAATGCATAAAATATATTCTGGCAAGAAAAACTGTCTAGAACGAAAAAGTTAATAAAATTTTCTAGCAGTAGAGTTAATAATTGATTCAATATAGCAACATCTGATATTTTATTGATATTTATCTGTGGGGAAAATTGTGAAAATGGCCTACCTCGGAAACGCCCGCGAATCTGTGCGTCGTGCAAACTCCGATTGCTCAACGGTATAAGAACCAAAATGGCGGCGCCCATGTTTTATGTCGGGCGATATCGGACAGTTAACGCGAAATCTCGTTGTCTTGTCATTCGCATACAAATTATGGTCGGTCCTCGGCTGTATAAAGCAGGCGCGTTTTTGTTTCTGAGGACTGAGTTTTTGCTCGTGAGAAGGTTGGATGTGTGACATTATTTTGTCGGTTACCCTCCTCGCGTTTCCTATCTGCTATCATTAGTTGAGTCGTTGCTTTATCACCACATTATCAAAAGAGGGGAAAATAAAAAAGAAGATTGTGTTGTGTCAATCATCAAAGCAAACGAATAGACAATGAGTTCAGCAGATATACAAAAATAGAAAGGGGCTTAAGACAAGCATGTGCCTTCTCACCGGACTTATTCAGCCTATACAGCGAGGCAACCCTGAGCGAATTAGAGTTACTACCACGATTCATTATTGGTGGCTACAATCTTAACAGTATAAGATACTGAGATGACAATGTTGATAGCAGACACGAGAAGAAAACTACAAAAACTCCTACAGAAGGTAGCTGAAGGAAAGCAGGAAGAAAGGACTAAATATCAACTGCAAAAAACAGAATGCATGGTTGTTAGAAAAAGGGATGAACCCCAAATGCAAATGACAAATCGGATATACCAAAATCATATAAGTACAAAAATTTAGATTTGTAGGAAGTGTTCTGACAGCGGACAGAAAGTGCGACACTGAAAATCCAAGAGGCATTGTGATAGCCAAAGATATATACCAAAAGCTAAACTAATTTAGTTCTGCATTTAAATTATCTAGTAATTTCAACCAGAAAATTGTGAAACCTAACTGCCAATCTAGTACTGCACTTAAATTCGTGAAGTCGAGTTACCAAAGAGCGTAGCTCATCAGAACAATTGCCATGAAAATATTTATAGAAAAGGCACAGGGAAGATAAGTTACATTCGTTAAGGAAGCGATAAAAGCCAAGATACCAGATCAGGGTCCATAATTTTACAGATTCTTCTGTGGATTTTGTGAAATAAAGGAAAGCGAAAAGAAAAAACAAAATTAAACTGAAAGAAGCCAGAATATAATATTTCTAGAAAAAAGGAACAGCCCATGTACGAACTATGAATTAGAGACACTAAAATCAAACAAGTACAAAAAAGACGATGACACTGAAATCCATTTGCACATTGGGATAGCGAAAGATGCCTCCCAAAAGCTAAGCAAGGCATCAAGAAAAAAAAATCAAAGAAACAAAGAAAAAGGTGCTATATCTAGAATGCTAGACAATCGACTCACAGATGAAAAAGCAACCGAAATATGGTTCTACAGAAGGATACTGAGAATACCATGGACTGAATGTATGAGCAACAACGACGTTTTAAGGAAAATTGAAACAAAAATGTCACTTATACTTAGAATCACAAAGAGACAGTTGAAAATTCTGGGATGCTTAATGAGAAAAGAATCCTTGGAGAATTTAACACTTACAGGACATATTGAAGTCAACAATACAAGCTACAAAGAATAGGATGTGGTGAAGAGCTGTAATCGTTTAAATCCTGAAAAGACACGTCACTTGAAAGAAGACGATGAATATAGACAAATATTAATACCACTAGTGATTCTTGTGTATGGTGGAAGAAATATTCTTATTTTCCTCTCTTAATTAGTAATGGTGGTGACAGTCGCATCGCTAGAGTGGGAACGATGAGGCCGGTTCACCCCGGGCGATAGTATTATGCCGGCGGTTCTTTGGACCTGCTGTATAAACTAGTATAGAATGTATTGAAATAATAGTTCTTTTAATATCAGTACAATACTCACAGTAGAAGGCTCTTTTCCATTTCGAGTAACTTCAGCTATGGTATATCTATTGAAGGGATTGTTATCTCTGCCGAACATTAAATATTATCCAATGATGCGTTCTGGGTGGTTTTGTCATTGTTGACAGTGTCAAACCTGTGAACGGACACAGGGTGCGTTCTTTTAATGCATCAACACCGTTGTATGTAGGAGATACATCTTGGTTGCTATCATATAAATTTCAGTTGATATATATATATATATATATATATATATATATATATATATATATACGTATGTATGTATGCATCTCTATCTATAAAAGGCAGGATGTGTGTGTGTGTGTGTGTGTGTGTGTGTGTGTGTGTGTGTGTGTGTGTGTGTGCGCGCGCGTGTAACGAATGGACGGCCGCAATTTTCGACGGATTTGCACCAAAATTTACATGCACATGCTCCAAGTTAGCGGGAGGCCAAAACTGACTTTTGCATTTCCCAACTCCCATCCATATTGGAAATAATTGAATTTTTCATGCTTCTACGGCAGTTTTCATGTAGTTTGCGGCCATTTTCTACTGGCCAAAATGAGAGCCTATAGCTGGCTGCCACGAATAGGCAGGAAGATTATATTGGTCAGTGTGAGAGCCAACAGCTGACTGACACGAATGTTATCTAGCATGCTAGCATGCAAAAAATCGATTGCTGCATTCGTCACAAGTGGGAAAAATTTAAATCTGCATGGCACTTTACTCCAATTGGCTCATTCGCTAGCTTAAACTCAACGTTGATTCTGATTCCGCAGAACTGGGTTGGGTGTGAAAAAGTATTTGTTGTTAACATTCTGTTTTTCATTCGGTTTTTCCAGTTACGAGTCCTTTTTTTTTGTTCATTTTGTTTAGTTCTTTTTTCGTAACAGATTTAATGTTTAGTAGAGAGCTTAGAAAAAATTCGCAGTGTAAGAAGTAAGGCATGTAGCAAGATGAGCACGACAAAGGGCACTTCTTTAAAGGTAAGGAAGGGCAAAAATATTTTAAGTCAAGTGATAGTGATTGCTGTATGAGTCATACGATCTTTGAATCAAGCACGGACAACGCCGGGCCATGCTGCTAGTATATATATATATATATATATATATATATATATATATTGACTATTCAAGTTCTTCCAAAGTCTTAGTTTGTTAGAGTAGGCTTTCTCCTTTAACCAAACCCAAAGTCACAGTTAAATCAGGACTCCTGGCTGGCCTCGCATACATAAAATAGGGAGATACTTTTCAATGAACCTCTCTCTCTCTCTCTCTCTCTCTCTCTCTCTCTCTCTCTCTCTCTATAAGAGGGAGTCACTGTGCATTGTGTTGTATTTTTGTGGTGGGCAGGAGGTAGGTGGAGGGGGCGTTAAACTCAAAGGCTGTAGCTAGCAACACACACTCTGTCTCGGAGTATCAGAGAGATGCGAACTCACTATTCAAGTGTTGTCAACCAAACTTCGTTAACCATCACTAACTCCAAAGAGATCTTTTTTTCTTTTCTTTTTTTTATTAAGCTTAGCTTCGCTACAAGTCCACAGGTTTGGGGCACCCAGTGAGAACCTAACTCAATTCTCAGTATTGTTAACCATTACCCCACCTCAGTAATCCCTTTACTTACTGATCTTACTTTTGGCACATGGTCACAAGTATTGAGCACCCTGTAAAAAACTGAACTCACTACTCGGTATTTTCAATCAGACTCGCTCGTTAACCATTACGAGGGGACCCTTATTTATTAAGTTTACTTTGCTACAAGGCCGCATTTATGGGTCACCCAGTGAGAACCGAACTCGCTACTCAGTAGTAGTGGTCAAACAGACTAGCTCATTAACCATTACCCCAGTTTCCTGTCTTAGTTACTTCGTTCTTGACTGTTATATTAAGATATTTTTCTTTCGTTATTTTCCTCTCATATATCTTAATGAAAATTCTATTTTTCTCTCCTTCCTATTTCTCATTCTTTGATTTCGCCTCCTCTCTCCCCCCACACCCTGCTTTTCCATCCACTTCACATCTTTTGATTTCACGACCTTTGCCCTCTGCCGCTCCTACTACTCATCACTTGATCTCCCCACCTTATTTATTCCTCGTTTTCGACTCTGCCTTCTCCTTTGCCACTTCCTCTCACTAATCCATTACTGTGTTTTTAACCACTTCTCTTACTGCCCTCTTTATTTCTCAACCCTAACTCCTCTCCCCTCTTCCTCTCCTCCTCCTACCTTCATTACATTCTTTTCTCTTTGTCTCTCTTATAATCACTCCCTATTTTTTCTTCTTCATCATCGTCCCTTAACTCCGACGCTTTAGCTTCACACTCTCTTTTTTTTCTTTCACTTCTAATTTATTCGTTTCCTCCCACTTGAACAGGACGTTTATCTTACATCTGTCACTGTCCCTTACTTTTTCTTTCTTTCATTAAAATTTTCGTTTCTTTCTACAGTAAATCTCAGCCCTCCCTTTAACTCTAAAGAGCTCTTCTCATATTTCCTTCTTTTGTTTTCTCTCCTTCTTTTTCTTCCGCTCTCTTCTCTCTCTCTCTCTCTCTCTCTCTCTCTCTCTGCCAAGCCCCGCCACCACTATTTTACTGACGGTCTTCCGTTTGTTCTCTCTTCAAAAGTTTCCTCTTCAACTTCTCTATCACTTTTTATCTCCTCCGCCCTATTCAATCCATTATCACCCACTTCTTCCCAACATTAAGCGGGGGTGAAAAACAAGAGAACAGCACAGGGTGTGGATTGGTGATTGTTTTTGCCTGTCTCTCGTCCTTGCAATCAGACAAGTTTCAGAGAGCAACTTGATCAGACCAACGCTGGACACTCGTGCCAGGCTGTTTCAAGTTCTCAGGGGATTTCGCCTGCAAATTTTGACTTTTCTGTTTGGCTTTCTTTTTTCTTAATTATTTCAAGAAGACGTCATTAATTCTTTTGTACAATAAGTGGGGGGAAAATCCTTCTGCAGCAAAATCAATCGTCCCTACTAAACGCTCATTTTTCTTTGTTTGAAAGTGAGATAAAAATACGTGCATTACACAATGGCATCAAAAGGGACCTTATGGATTTGTACAATGACAATTATAGGTAAGTATTTTGTTTTATTTTTTATTTATTGTTTTCTTTGTCATTCAATATACTGCTTTTGCTAAACTGAGACCGACTTAAAAAATAATAACTCAATATTACACTACTTTTAAATGTCTTGTATTATGTTTTCTGGATTAAACACTAAAGACTCATAAGCTGGTCAGCACTAATTTCTTCATTATGTGCCATATCTCTCTTCAGGACGTAGGTGATCATGGCCCTCCACAATTTCCTGTCGTTTATAGCTCATAATAAATTTTACCTTTCTATTATTTCACCTAAACCCTGTTCGTCCATCCATTAAATATATTATACGTTGTTTTCCTCTGTTTTTCTTGCCTTCAACTTATCCTGTGAGTAACATATTTTCCAAGCCTTCTTTCCTCATTATGTGCCCTAGAAGTTTCAACTGTCTCTTCCTGCCGTTAAGTATAAGTTTCCTTTTTGTTTCCATTTTCTCTAAAACTTCGTCGTTGCTTTCATGTTCGGTCTATGGTATCATAAACATCCTACTGTAGAACCACATTTCTGTAGCTTCAAGTCTCTTCTTTCTCTTTGGGGAGATTTTCCAGCACTCACTGCTATACAGAAGGGCAGATATCACG
Organism: Acanthosepion pharaonis; assembly: GCA_903632075.3. NCBI lineage: Eukaryota > Metazoa > Mollusca > Cephalopoda > Sepiida > Sepiidae > Acanthosepion > Acanthosepion pharaonis. Next base: position 498,452 of record CAHIKZ030000290.1, read on the forward strand.
TAACAGTTTAGTACACTTAACTTTGTTTCTAGAGAAAGAGCTAGTGTTCAAAATGATTAATATTGCGTCTTATACACCAAAAAACACTATATGTAAGTTTTATGTATGTCTAACTTCTAGTACGCTTGCAGTATCTAAGTGCGCTGCAAGCCAACCGGAGAGTGATAGACTCCGCTTCTTCGTTAAAACATCTCTCAAGGATACTGTCCTAGGTATGACGATAAACTACATCTGGCAGCAAGACCTCTGCTTGAAAGGTTTTGAGAAACATAGAACCACCTCTGAATTTCTGGTGTTCCCAGGTTCACCTAGACCTGGGGTGGTAGCACCTTTTAAGGTCCCAGCTATGGGGAAATTATGAACCCCCCAAACTAAGGTCAAAACCCTAGGAAAGTAAAAAAATACATTTTTATAGTAAAAATCTCCAGCAATAGATTTTAAATATAAAAAAAAACACCAAAGCTCCCAAGAAAATTAAATTTCGGCATTAAATGACCCATAAGGAGTCGATATGCCGTTAAACAAATTAAACGAAAGCAAACTTTCAAGAAGGAAAAACTCCGATATATTTACAATTTCGTTTGTTTATAACGACGTAGATAAGTTCTTCTTTTTTGACAAAATGTATCAAGCAGTCCTTTCTATATGACAAAATGTATCAAGCAGTCTCTTCTATATGACAAAATGTATCAAGCAGTCTCTTCTATATGACAAAATGTATCAAGCAGTCTCTTCCATATGACAAAATGTATCAAGCAGTCCCTTCTATATGACCAAATGTATCAAGCAGTCTCTTCTATATGACAAAATGTATCAAGCAGTCCCTTCTATATGACAAAATGTATCAAGCAGTCCCTTCTATATGACAAAATGTATCAAGCAGTCTCTTCCATATGACAAAATGTATCAAGCAGTCTCTTCTATATGACAAAATGTATCAAGCAGTCCCTTCCATATGACAAAATGTATCAAGCAGTCTCTTCTATATGACAAAATGTATCAAGCAGTCCTTCTATATGACAAAATGTATCAAGCAGTTCCTTCTATATGACAAAATGTATCAAGCAGTCCCTTCTATATGACAAAATGTATCAAGCAGTCCTTCCATATGACAAAATGTATCAAGCAGTCCCTTCTATATGACAAAATGTATCAAGCAGTCTCTTCTATATGACAAAATGTATCAAGCAGTCCCTTCTATATGACAAAATGTATCAAGCAGTCCCTTCTATATGACAAAATGTATCATGCAGTCCTTCTATATGTGACATTTAATGCTGGACAATCTCATCACAGATGAAGAAAAGACTTGAAGCAACAGAAATTTGGTTCTACAGAAGGATGCTGAGAATACCATGAGCCGAACATGTGCCCAACGACGAAATTTTACAGAAAATGGAAACAAAAAGGAAACACACTTAACATCATGAAGAGACAGTTGATATTTATAGGGCACATAATGAGGAAAGAGGGCTTAGAAAATTTGATACGCTCAGGACACATTGAAGGCAAGAGGGACAAAGGAAAACGACATGTAACTTACCAAGCGATCTTGAGTTGATGGATGACAGAACAGGGTTTAGAAGAAATAGCGAAATGACAAAAATTTTAAAAAGCTAAAAAGGACAAAAAATTATGAAGGACCATGATCGACAACGTCCTGAAAGAACACGGCAATAAAAGAAGAAGAAGATTTGAACATCGAAAAGTGGGACTGGCCCTGTTCAAAGGTTTTCTCTCTTAAAGAAAGCTTCAAGCACATTATATTGTCGCTTGATTATCTGTTAACACCATGATTTTAAATCAAGGGATGACATTAATCGAATTAGAATTGTTAGTCATTATGTATGTATGTATGTATGTATGTATGTATGTATGTATGTATGTATGTATGTATGTATGTATGTATGTATGTGCACGTGGTCGAGTGGTTAGAACGTTTGAATTCTGACCGTGAGACCCGGGTTCAAATCTCACCATGGGCGGTTTGTCAGGAAGTCTCCTTCCTAATGTTATCGGACTGGTGGGGTCGATCCCAGCGTGGGGCACCTTTGAAAAATGCCTGAAAAAAAAAAAAAACATACCACGTGTTGATCCAAGCCATGTAAGTAAAATTGGATAGACGGAACCTTTGGGGAACCGTCGATAATCACAAGTCATCATGACCGAGAGCTTGAAGGTGCTGGCCTTGATCAAATTGTTGATCACACTAAATAACACGTTCTTCCCAGAAACTGTAAGTAAAGTCTGCTCAGCATAGTTGCAGTATAAAGGTGAACTATGTGGGTGTTGAACAAACACATAAGCCTGCGCAAGTGTCTGCAATAGGGATTGGCTAGCCGCCGTAGTAAACGGGTATCCTCAAATGGCCAGTTATGCATGTATGTATGGATGTGTGCGTATATGTGTTCATGATGCTATATGAATTGACTCTTATGCGCATTGACTAAAAATATTGATACGGTATGATTTTTCATTTATTTATTGAAAATAATTACAAAGCTAATCGAGAAGTCAAGATCTTTTTTTTAAACAGAGGTGGATGTAAGTGTGAGTAGTAAATGTATAAACAATTTTTTTCGAGTTATTAATTTCATTATAAATAGTTGTTAGCAAAAAGGAAAAATAATTTTATGCTTAAAATATATTGCATGGCAAAATTGGTAGTCAATTATAGATCATTTTTTTCTTGTACGTTTATAAATCTACCATTCATCCGAGCATTGAATATTGCTGCCATATCTGGTCTGGTGCTCCTAATATATATCTCGAGATTCTTCATAAAATCTAAAGAAAGGTTTGCAATGTAATCGATCCTGTCTTAGCAACTCGACTTCAGTTACTTTCTCACCGAATTAACGTAGCTTCCCTCTGTCTTTTCTACAAATATTTTCATGGCAACCGTTCTGAGGAGCTTTCTTCTTTGATGCCTCGACTGTGTGAATTCGAGCGTTCTGCTAGATTGGCAATTAGGTCTCACCGTTTTCCAAGTGAACTAGCTCGGTACAAACGTATGTTCTATTCTAACAGTTTCTTTTCTCGCCTGTGGAACTCCCTTCCGATTTCTTGCTTCCCGGTCAACTACAATCTTTAAAACGCCTGCCTTTCTGAATCCTGTTCTTTTATTGTTCTTTCTCTTCACTAAAGTCTTCTCATTGTCTTTCACTCCAAGCAGCCCCTTTGCGCCCTATTTTATACTGCAACTATGCTGAGTTATTCACAGTGTTATCTAGCGTGATCAACATATTGAACAAGGCCAACACGCTCATGCCCTAGGCCACGATGACTTGTGACTTTGTTCTAGCACAGCTATCGACGTCCCCCAGTTTCACTCGCAAGCCTTGGGTCAACCCGTGGTATGGTTTTCAGGCACTTTCAAAAGGTGCCGCACTCTGGGATCGTCCCCACTCCAGGCCGATAACATCAGGAAGTCTCCTACCTAACAAATCGACCATGGTGAGATTTGAACCCAAGTCTCATGGACAGAATGCGAACGTACCTATATTATGCAGAAAATTAATATGTTGCACGTATAAGTCATAGATATTCGTAAATATTTAAAAACGAATAATTCTGTGTAGAGCCATGACAGTTTTAATCCTGAAGATTAGTTTAGCTGATTATGGGTAATTGAATGACAAAATAAAAAAAACAACAACTTTGTACTGTGTTTCGTCTCCAGAAGGAACTTCTTCAGACTAGGAAGCAAACGCATTGGGTAGGAGTTTTTTTTTTTTCTCATTCAATTTCGCATCATTAGTTTTATATACAGATTTTTATATTCTTCTATGATTGCTTTTACGATTTTGTTTCTGTAGTCATTATAAACTTTAATCGTCACTGCTTCTTCTACGTGTTGTATCTCTTCGGGAAGATGGTGATGATGGCTCTCCACATCTTCCTGTCCTTTGTAGCTCTCAGTATAGATTGTCTTTTTGCTATATCTCCTAATTCTTGTTCTGCCAACCATTTTACACAAGCTTGTTAGGTAGTTTCATCTGTCACTCTTGCCTTCAGTCAGTCAAATTCTCCAAGCCCTCTTTCCTCAGTATGTGCTCTAGGGATTTCATCTTTCTTTTCGTGATGTTACAAGATGTTTCTTGCACTACATATAAGTGTCCTTTTTATTTCTATTTTCTCTAAAACATGGTCGTTGGCCACGTATTCAGTCCATTGTATTCTCAGTTTCCTTCTGAAGAACCACATTTCTGTTACATCGAATCTCTTCTTCATCTGCGAGGAAATTGTCCCGCATTCACTGCCATATAGGAGTACTGATAGTTTAGTATTCTTTTCTTTGTTTTCAATTAGATTTCCTGTTTCTTAATATTTTGCTTAACTTTTGAATGGCATCTTTCGCTATCCCAATTTGTAATTTGCATGTTTCGTTTGTAGATACCCATACGTTCTGTCTTTATGTTTGGTCTATGCAGTCAGTTTTTTTTTTGTTTTTGTTTTTTTGCAATTGTTGCTTAGTCCTTTCTTCTCGCTTTCCTTTATTACATTGTCTAGCAGTTTCTGCAGCTTTTTTTACCCAAATTAAGTTCGGAATTCTTTCATTTTACTTTGATTAGAAATTCTTAAATATCTATCTATCTATCTATCTATCTATATATATATATATATATATATAGAGAGAGAGAGAGATAGAGAGAGAGAGAGAGATTTTTCCATTTTTTGTGTAACTTGACCACGACATTCCAACCTAAAAGAAAAAAATCCATATAATTTTTATAAATTCTCATGAACGCTAAAGCAAAACTGTAAACCATTGCATTTAAACGCAAAAAAAATCAGTAATGAATAGCTACACATAATTTGTGTCTTACTGATGATAATCTAAGAATGAGATGGAAAGTACTTGGAAAATAAAAGTGATTAAAACTGTTACAGTGCATTTCTTGCAACATTTGATTGTAAAATACGGAAAAATATTCGTGAATATGAACGGATTATGCTTAAAATAAGCAGACATAATGTTTGTAATTTATTTTATCAGACGTACCAAAAAGAGAATTTGCTACATACATACATACATATATATATATATATATATATATATATATATATATATATATATATATATATATATATATATATATAAAACTTTATATATATATATATATATATATATATATATATATATATATATATATATATATTATGCATTGCCAAGTAACTGCCGTAACCTGAGAATTGATCTTTATAGTAGGTCTAATGAGGAGGAGGAGGTTTCTGAGCCTAACATGAACACCGTATGTGAGCTTCTGATTAAGAAAGAACAAACGCTTAAAACTTCCACTAACTGAGTGTAGGCATTAGGTTAAAGGATCCCAAATAAAACTACTGCACTGTCCATTGGTGCAAGGCATTTATTATCTCGGGAATTAAAGCTGTAGTTATATATAGTTATTAATATATCTGATTCCCAGGTAGTTGTGAGTTCAATCGCTGGGAAGATTTGTACGAAAATGTTATATACTCTGGTTCAATAGAAGAAACGGACAAGAGACATAAAGCTGAATAGATTAATGAAAATTAGTTGATACGAGATATACTATAAGCATGGAATACTGAATGAGAACAATCTACTATTTGGATTGAATAAAGTGCTTGGTTCTAAATTCCAAAGTTACCGTGTACGACCTGTGGCATGCTGTGGGTATAATAGCCAAGATAAGCATGTTTCCTTAATAGAATGCATATAATAACAGTTTCACATCTAACAAAACTTCCGACATTGATTTTGAAGAGACTTTTTTCCACCGGTAAATTCAAGAAAAATTTTAGAAGTTTTTCAGGAATTTATACTTATTTTCTTTTTTGTGGAAAAATGTGTTTTTTTTTGTTTTGTTTTTTTTGTACGAAGAGAAATAATATGTGCCTTTCGTTAGAAAGAAATGTGTTTTTTTGTACGAAGACAAAAATGTGTCTTCTCGTATGAAGAAAAAACGTGTGTGTTTTCTCGTACGAATAGAAAAAAACGTGTCTTCTTGTCTGAAAAGTAAAAAATGTGTCTCTTGTAAGAAGTGGAAAAATAATGAGTCTTCTAAAATGAAGATACAAAAAATGTATTTTTCGTACGAAGAGAAAAAAAAATGGATGTCTTAATTCACGAAGATGAGAAAAATGTTTGTCTTCTCGTAAATGAGTAAAAATGTGTGTCTTCTCGTACAAATAGAAAAGCTGTGTGTCTTTTCATAATAGAAAAAAATGTGTCTTCTCGTAAAAGAGAAAAATTGTGTGTCCTCTCGTAAAAGAAAAAAAGTATGTCTTCTCGTAAATAAGAAAAAATATGTCTTCTTGTAAAAGAAAAAAAAACTGTGTCTTCTCGTACAAAGAGAAAAACAAATGGCCACAATTTAAGACGAAAGGAAATTTATTTTCATTCTATTGTTCATCCAATACAAAGCCCAAGAGCCACCCAAGATAGAGGCTTACTGAATGAGGTTGTTGTAAAGGTGTAAAAGGAAGAAATAAGAAATGCCTATTATGAGGACTGGTAGGATATATAAAAATGATTCGAGATTTGAAGATGTTAATATCATACATGATCGGAGAAGCATAATCTCGGAAATCTATTTCACAAAGATAGAATTCTTGGGTAGAAATTGGGTAGAAATATCCTCTCCACTAATGAACTACGAAGTGAATGATGATGGGTCGAACTTGTGTGTGTGTGGCATGACCGATTCTAGCTGTAAATGTATGAAGACGTGAAACTAAGGAATGTACCTCACTTGAACATCTGCCATGGAAATAGCGATAGAGTAGCGAGAAGCTAGCAATGTTTTGTCTTTAGGAAAGGAATTGTAGGGGGAGAAATTGTTCATCGCCCACACGGCCGGTTAAACGGTTTTGAACTGTCAATACTGGAAAGTTTATGTGACCGAACCGTCGCACAGAAAGTGAACGACAGACTCAGTTCTTGGGAAAGACAGGGTAGTGGTTTCCCGTTGCCTTTATTTTAACCCATAACTGACAAGAGAAAAGGGAAATGTGAGTAAAGTAAAGATCCCAAATGCAAGACTGTATTCCACAAGCTTAGTAAATATATTAGTTTTGAAGCTTCATTAAGAAACTTAGCTATTCCTCGTGTCCAAAATATAGACTGTTAAAAACAAAACTTAACTCTGATGATAAGAGTGTCCAAGTACCTTCATCCTTGTGCCGCAATAAATAACCATCTCAACCACGCTGATCAGGTCTTATGGTGCCAATTTTCAAGTGTTTACATGTTTGACTAATTTGAGGTTCCTACAATAACAGTCTCCTCCTGCGGTCACCAAAGAAGGTCTGAGTCACGTTGCTGCCCGCCCAGTCAGAGGTTACTTACTGTGACCACTTGCAGAACTACTTGTCTTCAGAGTCGAGTTGCGAAGCTGGGAAAAGAAAGAGGGTTGGGCCGGTGGGGGGCGTGGTGTAGGTAGCGGAAATTTCGCTAGAGTTGGTGGAGGAATAATGGTGAAAAGAATTGCAGACAGGGGTAGAGGGCAGAGTTGGGAGACAGGGGTAGAGTTGGGAGAGGACGGAAATGGTCTATGATTCACATCCTTCCTGCATTCTTTTCCTTTCTCGTTATGCCTTTGTCTCTTTCTCTTTACCCCCCTCTCTCTCTCTATATATATATATATATATATATATATATATATATATATATATATATATATATATATATATATATATATATATATATATATATATATATATATATATATATATATATATATATATATATATATATATATATATATATATATATATATATATATATATATATATATATATATATATATATATATATATATATATATATATATATATATATATATATATATATATATATATATATATATATATATATATATATATATATATATATATATATATATATATATATATATATATATATATATATATATATATATATATATATATATATTTATGTATATGTACATATATATATATAATATATATTTTAATGATCGACTTAATTTTTTTCTCATATCCCTAACACTCAGTAAGCCCCTGCATCTTAGGGGACTGACAGAGGGGTAATTATTAAAAAAAGTAAAAGGTAATCCGATAAATGAACATAGGTATAGATAAATATAAACATAATTTGTTAGATAGATAGATAGATAGATAGATAGATAGATAGATGCACTGATTGAGATAGATAGATAGATAGATAGATAGATAGATAGATAGATAGATAGATAGATAGACAAGGTACTGATTTAGATAGATAGATATGAACGTACTGAGATAGATAGATAGATAGATAGATAGATAGATAGATAGATAGATAGATAGATAGTGTTGTGCACGCAATTTAAACTTTTAAACATTTTATTCAATATTGAGTAACAATAGATGTAAACATGACAAGTGGATTACGGGTGGATTAAGTGTGCGATGGAGAATAAGAGGGAATGCCTAACTGTTATCTTGAAATCTCTTTTCTTCTGTCTTCTATGATCAAGGGACATAACTTGGTTCCCATCAAAGGAGCTAGTTAACTCCCTTGTTATTACATCCGTCCTACCCCAACGACCTTGAAGCATGATGCTTGTAGGTGTCTATTTCTGTTTCCCGTTACGGTAATCTTTGACAGGTACAATCTGGTACTGTTCCATGATGCCGGTTGAACTGCCATCACTCTGTTTCTTTTATAAGAACGGTCTGGAACTGGGCGAATGGCTCCCCCCTAGGAGTGGGGCGTATTTTAGTGTTCATCAAGGCTTCTGCAGGTAAATTATCATTTGCTGTGTTTGAATTTGGGGTTGCTCTATAGTTACTTAAGAATATTTCGACGATTTCTGGTGTAGTTGTTTCCCTTTTTAATTCTAAGAATGCTCTCTTAAAGATGTTTACAAAACGTTCAACTTATTTATTTGATTGCGAATGGAAAGGTGTGATGTGCTGAAACCGGTTCTGTCGACATAAATCTGAGAATTCTGCTGAGGTAAATGCACTACCTTTATCGGAGACTAAGATCTCTACGATTCCAAATCTGCTAAACACTTGTAGCTTTGTTATGGCTTCTCCAGATTGGAAACACTTCTGGTTATTTGCTATACGCATCAAACAGGATGAAGCAGTGTTGTCCTTTGATTGGTCCAGCAAAATCAATATGAAATCGTGACCATGGAGATTCTAAGTTAGCCATGAACACAATGTGGTTTTCCGGGAGTGGAGGCTTTAGTACCTGTTGACATTTTGAGAGATTTTGCCCGAATTCCTCTAACTGCATGTTCATATTTGGCCAATAGAAATAACTGTGTACTAAAGCTTTCATTCGGTTTATTCCTTGATGTCCGTAAAGAAATGTTTTCATAACTCTGTTTTGTAGTTCCAGTGGTACGATGACACGATCGCCGAACACAATGGTACCATTAACTTCATACCAGGAAGATCTACGTTCGAAGAATGGTTGCAGCTGTCTGTCAGAACATATTATTGGCCAGTTAGTTTCTGTAGCAATGGATCTGAGGCGGTAGCTTCCCAGATCCTTTCTGGTGTAACTGGTAGCGCTTTGTGTGTGGATCTAATCTAAAATACATTAAACACAGATTTTAGGAGAATATTGGAAAACTTCAGTTCTTCAATAGAATCCAATGCAAGAAAGTTTAGGTTGGATGAATCGGTAATATAACACATTTCTGAAACTTGTTTTTGAAAAAGAAATCACAAATCAACACACCAGTCAGTAGGATCGTGCCAATATGATTTATGCTTGTCAAGGCGAGTTTTTGCAATGATTTCCACGTTGAATGTTATATAAATGTGATATAAGATGATGTTTCCAAGTAGAATCTTACAGGACAGTTGTTAATGTAAATGTATTCCCTGCGAGATTCAAGATTTACTTTAAACGTTGCAAAAATTAAATTCGCGTTAGAACTCCGACTAAAAACGGCTATGTCTGTCTCTTGAATTTGAGACATTCTTTTTTGTTATTATATTTTTCTCTCTCCGTAGTTTGCAAAATTTGTCCATGTGTCCACGGCACGAGTAGTAATATTGCAATATATGTTGTTTTTTAATGGACATTAAGGTGCGTAATGCCATTTGGTTGTTTTTCATTTGTCGTTGGAGATTTTCTTTCCGCTCGATAATTGTTGATAACAGAAGAATGAACAGACTGTTGCAACATAAGTATGTCCTTCTTGAGGTTGATCAAACATTGATATTTGATCTTTAGCGCTGTTATCGTTATGTCCTTGTCTTGTTCGAGTTTAGACAACAACCGTGTCTGAATATTGGCATCTTTTGTGGATTGTAACCCAGAACTTAATGAGGAACTGACGGTTAACAATGCCAGCGAACGTAATATGGTCATTCACATTCCGCTTATTTAACTTCAGACAGTTATATCTACCATTAAACAAGGGAAGTGACTCGCCGAATATATTAATTGTTTAATGGTCTACGCAAAACTAAAATCTTTAGCCTGTTTGGGCAATATAAAATTGGTGAAACACTCGTGTTCCCAGTATTAAGATTCCTCATCAATAGACAGGACTTCCAAGCATCAACCTTGCTAGGGAATTGGTGTTGGAAAGTGTCCTTCCAACGTTTGAACCATGCATCTAACGTGTTTCCCGAAGTTGGGTCAAAGTGGAAATCCGAAATTGTAGTTGCTGTTTGGTCGGCTGTGGAATCTAAGACATTTAGTCACATTTTTTATGCCATGGCTAATTACATTTTGAAGAAATTCGCCAATTGTATCAGTGCTCTCTGAGATTGTTTCTGCTGTTGACATAATATATCTTTCAGGACTTCTGCAAGAGAGTGCCATATTGATTCTTTGATGTAAAAGTCCGTTGATTATTACTGCACGTCCTTGAGCTCTTGTGAAAATCCTCGTCGCCATTGTTTTATCCGTGGGTGTGCTTATTTTTTTATCAAATAAGAACGAACGCGCAACTCGAAAGTTTATACATTTTATTCACTATTGACTAAAAATACATGTTAATATAACCAGCGGATTCAGTTAGTTAATTTCCACACGTGATACACGCTTTCGATACATGACTGACGAGCAGAAGATTTTTTCCCGCAGTAGGTTGCCATTTCTTTCTGCAGTAGACTGATTGCTAACCAAGGCTAAAGAATCCAGTCTGTCCTGCTATTTAACCCATAGTTGGGAGAGAAAGATGGATTCATACCTTTTTCAAGGGTATTTGTGCGTAAACGAATATAACGAACTCGACTATTGTGTCCGATAGAGTGTAACACCTATCCTGACCGCACTGGAACGATTTACTCTACAAGACCGACCTTTGGTCCTGCCCTGGTTCAGTATTACAGGTTCAATCAAAGTCTCCGGTTCACAATGTTGATTCGATTCCACTTTCCAGCCACGTTGTGATTTTTTTGATCCTGGAGAAATCGTAGATCCCGGAAGATTCAGCTGGTCTACCTGCAAATTCGTTGGAGCGAAAATCGGGCCAAGTAGAAAAAATCAAATATGAACAAGTCGATTTGAGTCCAAAGAAAAATTTATATATAAGGATATAAGGAAGAAATTGGTACAAAAAGAACAACGCTTCTTTTACAAGAAAGTAGTGTATATGAAAAAAAAAACAAATATTGCAAATAATTCTGAAAGGAGAGAAGTAGTTTTTTGGGTTCACCCTTTTGTTCTTAGTAGTTGCCGTAATTATTTCACTATCAGGATATGAGGGTTTACTGGCAGTATTGCGCCATATATTGCAGATAACTTGTGTTCACTGCCTCCCTTATTACAGCAACAAGCGGATGCTTTCACTTTCCCTGCCCCCCCTCTCTCTCTCTGTCTCTCTCTCTGGTCGCTTGCTTGTCAACCCACTTCACCCAGCTCCAATCGACTTCAGCTGTTTGTTTAGGGACAAATACTCGCTTAAATAAACGCGGTGCTAGCGACAAAACCTCGGGGTGTTGGTAAACTTAGATTACAACCTGATTACTGACCTCTCCCCCTTCATGATTAAATTAACAGTCTCTTCTTCTCATTGGTATTCCATAGTTCATATAAACACTATTGTCTTGACATTTTATATTAATAATTCTGACGAAGCACAGATTCTCTGAGCACAAACTACACCACAGATTATTTTTCTCATCTCTAATCAAAATTCTATATTACAATAATTATTATTTCAGGGTGAACATTGCTCTCTGCCACAAGAGAACATGAGGGAATACCATCTTTAAATATCTTTTCTTCTCACTTCTAGAGAGTTCTGAACAAGGGGCTAGATGTAACCGTATCTTCTATAGTTTCTTTTCTCACATACTCCTTTCCGATTTCTTGCTTCCCGGTCAACTATAATCTTCAAATGCTTAAACGCAATGCTAATTGTCATCTTCTGTCTTTTTGTAACCTGTTCTTTTATTGTTCTTTCTACTCACTAAAGTTTTCGCATTCTCTTTCACTCGCAGTAAACCCTTGCATCTTAGTGACATTATTGCCTTGCTTGGGGTGAAATGATAAAAACTCTTTCTTTTTCTTTGTAGATTTGCATTGTTTGGGATTAGAATATCAATTAAAAGGGGCCACTTTCTTTAGTTATCATAAACTATGATGTCTGATTAGCATTTAAATCTCTTTAGAACCGTTCACAATTCTTATTTTTACGTTATATCTCGCAATATTTGTTGCAGTTTTTCCAAAGCAGTAAATTATAAACCAGAAACTAAACTAATGGAGGATTTTTTCAGAATTAGACCAGTTCAAAATAGTACAATTTTAAGTCCTTTTTTTTCATCCATTGTTTTCAGGTTTGCTTAAAAGAGTCCTTAAATGTCGCCTTCATGGTTCTAGAACTCCAATATCAACTTCGATCTCGAAAACTGTTTTTATGAAGAGAACATCAGCATTGTGGCTAACAAGACCGCCCTATTTATTATTACAAAGCTTCCAGTTTTTTCGTCAGATTCTCTTTCACGCTGTATTGTTCAAAATCTCGTAATACACTGAAATCTCGTAGTACTCTGAAATCTCGTCTTACCGTGAAATATGTTTCAATATTAAATGCTTTCTCGTTAGTCGCTGTTTCTACTTGTAGCAGATTTTGGATTAACGTGACTAATTTTCCACCATATATTACGATCTCGAGCAAGCTTATTTAGTGTCTACCACTTATTAGTTACTAACCACAGGGTTATGTCACCCCTCTACCTTTGTTTTTGTTATCCTCTATTTCTTTCTCTAGACATCATAATATATAAAATTTAGTGAACCCTGTACCCTTCTTAATCGCTTCTAGAATTTGATAAGGATGGTATCCTAGTGTGTTAGGCAAAAAATTTCCAGAAATAGTTTAATTGCTTTTCCTTCATCTTCAATGAAATGTATATTCATCTTCTTATTGACTAAGGCATTTTAACAATTTTCCGTTTTCGCCTTTTAGTGAGTCATTTCCACGATCTGACAAGTTTTCTTTTCCTTGTTTACAACTAATAAATATAGTTTTTGCTGCTATCATTTAATTAAACGTTTGGATCTAACCCATTTTGCAAAATTTCCAGTTAACTAACGTTCCTACCCTGTCATGTCTTTTTTTCATATTGCTATTGAATTAGCATCATGCAAGTGATTAAGACGTGTTTTATTACTTTCTTCATAAAAATGACATTTGCTACATTTTTTGATCTAGTCTATTTTTCAATTGCCTGCAGTCATGTGATATGGAAATTTGAAGGCTGACGAAAGAGGCCTTCCAGAAACAAATCAGACAATTAATACATAGGAAAATTTCGTTAGAAACAAAAGGTGCTGAATAGTAATGTAATATCTAATCTCTTATATGACAGTGAACTGCATATTTTCTATTGAATCCCATTCCAATGTCAATTGTTTGTTTTTCTTTGCTGGTGTTTTTTTTCTGTCTTGAGTCCTTCTCAAATTATTTCGTACTTTGTGAGTTCCATCACAGCTAAATGAACACAAGTTCTCACTGTTCATTCATCTTTCTCTTTATGGGCTTTACAGTTTACAGTACACCTCCTGGTCCATAAACTCTGGACTCAATTTAAGTCACCCTGAGCCTAAGCCGCCCTGGGTATGACGATAAACTTACATCCACGTCCTGGATAAGACGATAAACTACATCCAACAGCAAGGCCTCTGATCAGGAGGTTTTGAGGAGCGTGGAACCACCTCTTAATTGCTGGTGTTCCCAGGTCCACCCTGACCCGGGATGGTAGCATCTGTTAGGGTCCCAGCTATGGGCAAATAGTTAACCCTCCAAAGGGGACAAAACACTATGAAAGTATAAATATAGCAATACTATTTTGAAAAATTATTACCACCAATACAATTTTGAAAAAAAATATTACCAGCAATAAGAATCTTACTTAGCTTCTTCATTTAAGTATGTTGTATAGCATCTCCTTCGCTAATTCCTAGGTACTTATAGGCCTCATCTTGTTCCAGTACCCTAATCTCTATAACAAAGTCTAAATTTATTGAGGGAGCTTCTGTAACTCTCCCTTTCTCGAATGTTACTTTTGCCCATTTATCTAATCCGAAATCCATACCTGCCGTCACTGAAATACTTTACATTATTGAGAAAAACCTTCAACTCATTGTCGTCTTTGGCAAAAGGTTTGAGATCATCCATGTAGAGTAAGTGATTGAATACTTTTTTGTTTAATTTGTAACCATAGCTACTGTTGTTTAGTACATGCGTTAGGGGGGGGGTAAATAACCCATTGAGGATGGTATACCGTAAAACAAAGCAAACCAAACCAAACCAAAACCAAACTTGAGCCAAAGTAATACTGTCGATTCTTGTCGGAACTCCAATTCTTTAACTAAAACTGAAGTGCTCACTTCGACATACACAGCTCATATGACAAAACAACTGACAAACTTCCAGAATGGCGTCCAAAAACTTCCAGGGTCATAAACCCTACTTACTGACCAATCTGAAAAAGTTCATATAAAGTCAATGCCGATTCCACCTACAGGACATACCGACCAGGCAGACATTAGTGACAGACCCCACAATCACGACAAGTGAGCGTGTTCAGACGACCAGCAGCGACACCAAGGCGATTCCATCAAGAGCGATAACTTCGGTCAACAACGAAACCAGCCGCAGCAGAGATTAACTCACTCGATTACATATGGCTGCTTTCTCCACACGCCTATCTCGACTAATATATTGTGTTATACCCCAAACAATGTATCAGTTCCTCCACGACAAATATAGTGATTTTCCAAGCATAGCTCAGAAGTGGCATAAGGCCGAAAGTATTGGGCACCCAGTAAGGATCGAACTCACTACTCAGTCATAATTGTGCTAGCAAGACAAGCTTGCTAACCATTACACCACCTCGAGATGTCCAAAATAGATTAACATATGTAGTTATGGTTATTTTCTAAGCGTAGCTTAGATGTGGCACAAGGCCGAAAGTATGGAGCACCTAGTGAGGATCGAACTCACTTTTCAGTCGTAACTGATCTAGCGAGACATGCTTGCTAACCATTGCACCACGTCGAGGTGCCCTAAATAGTGATTTTCTAAACGTAGCTTAGATGTGGCACAAGGCCGAAAATATGGGGCATCGAGTGAGGATCGAACTCACGACTCATTCGCAATTGGTCTAGCCAGACAAGCTTGCTAACCATTACACCGCCTCGAGGTGCCCTAATTATTTTCTAAGTGTAGCTTAGATGTGGCACAAGGCCGAAAGTATGGAGCACCCAGTGAGAATCGAACTCACTACTCAGTCGTAACTGTTTTACCGAGACAAGCTTGCTAACCATTACTCCATGCCGAGTTGCTCACCTCGACAAATATATAATAGCAATGGAACGAGCAAGTAATCGAACCTTGTAAATCACGGGAAATAAAAATCTCTCTTCCTTAAATTAACCACGATTATTTCCATCAGTTTTTGTCACTTCCACTATTTTTTTTTCTTATTAAAGATAAAGCCACCGTTACAATATATACTACATCATTAATAACGGTCGCTACGAGCGCGTTGTGTATTTTAACAGAACGTTGGAAATTTCAGTTGCAGTTGTAAAAAGAAATCGAAATATCCTAACCGATGGCAAAAGCTTCTAGCGACGCCAAGGGTGGCAGTACCGCCTTAGCCACCGAAACTGTGTTACATCTCATGGTCGGCGGCTAACGAGGACAGGGTATCGCACGTGCTTTCACACGTTATATATAGAGAATTGTATCAAGTGTTTTTATATATTCGTATTCTGTACTGAAAGGAAGAAAAAAGTTCGCTCTTAAAAGGATTAAATAGATTCATCTATCGCCCGGTTCACACTCCTTCTTGGTCTTTTGAGGATGATTAGAGGTTTATCCTTTGCTTTTTCATGTCTATGAGTGGGTTTATAGTCCCTTTTAAAGTCTGCTTCGACTCTAAAGTCTCGGTCTCGGTCTAAACTCTGAAATTTTATTTACTGTTTATTTACATTTTTTTCTCAATAGGGAATAATTAGGTTCATCTACCTTCCAATTCACCCTGGTATTTGGAACAGGAGTAGAGGTTTATCCCTTGTTTTCTGTTTAGGATTGGGTTTCTGGTTCCTTCTAAAGTTTTTTCCATCTCTTTCTCTTCCAGTAGCTTCTTGTGTCGTAGAAGCATTATCACCTTCGTTAGGGTGAATTAACTTTTTTTTCTTTTTAAAGATGGTTAGGCTCTGTCAAGCTATCTTGCCCAAGAAACACCACTTCTACTGCGGCTGCAGTACACATGCTGCCCCTACGACCCTGTTGGGTCACGTGTTTTCGCGATCGAAAGACTTAAAATATACCATCCTTTCGTCTGAGTAGTCTATATATATATATATATATATATATATATATATATATACATATTGATGCATGTTTCATTAAATAATATAGACAAGTAAGTTTGTCTATTTTATGTGATTTTTTTTCATATCGTCAATGAAAATGCTGCCTAAATACACAAAATACATATATATATATATATATATATATATATATATATATATATATATATATATATATAGGTTGTATAAAAAGTACTTTTACAAATCTTCGTGGGTAGGTTCCTATACCAATACAAGGATAAGGTCCACATAATAAACATATGTCCGCAAATCCTTCGTTTTTGAGTTATTAAGTTTAAATTTTACAGTAGACGCTGTTAAAAGTACAATCCAAGATCAATCCAAAATAATTTTACAAACTTTGGGGGTGGGTTTCTGACACCAAAACAATGTAAAATGTTCATATAAACATATGTCCAAAAGGCTTGCGTCTACTACACAAACATGCACCCGTCGGATCATTGATTGGCGGACCCTTTCCAATATCGAATGGTTTCGCAGGCCAACTTTCGTTTTGTAATTATTAGGTTGCAACACTAAAACAGATAAATAATTGTAGCTTCCCTTCGTTTTTTCTTTCTTTTTTCTTTCTTTCTTTCTTATATTTTCCCACTGAAACCAAGTAGCCTTTCTGATATATCAGTTCTGTTTTCAAGCGGTCAAAACTTAATGAGATATTAATTTACTATCAATTTCTTGAATAATAAGATACTTATCCAGTTGTTGTTAGGTGGAAGACACATGTCAAGTACTTTCGACAATTTCAAATTGTCATCTTCAGGGCGCTATTTTCCAATACATAGACAAACACTAAGACGAAATATGTGTTGACCGAAAGACTTTTTTTTTTAATTATGCTATTTAGTGACAGTTAAATATATGTTTTGGAGCGTGCGCCTTGAAGATGACAATTTGAAATTGTTGAAAGTACTCGGGAAATGTCTTCCAACGGACATCTACTCGAATATAAGGATCTTACTATTCAAGGAAGTAATAGTAAGTTAACATCTCATTAAGTTTTGTTAGCGAAATGATTTCGCCATTAATCACATTAACAATGCTATTTAATTCTTTGTATAAATTGTTTCTTTATGATATATATATATATACATATATATATATATATATATATGTGTGTGTGTGTGTGTGTGTATATATATATATATATATATATATATATATATATATATATATATATATATATATATATATGGCCTGACGATTGCATATAGCATGAAACAGACTGTCGCCTCTAAGTGTTGACTTCTATTTCACTTTATATATATATATATATATATATATATATATATATATATATATATATATATATAAATTACTATCATGCATTAAATCTAGTTTATTTGTGGAGCATTTAAACATTTAAATTGCAATGAAACGTTAAAATCTGTGTTTTTATAAATTGTCCAAACCTCAAGCTGTACCACCCCTCTCCTTCCTTCAAAACCCCACATCTATCTCTTATTTCTTATCTCTTTACTTCCCAATTTTTTTCCTTTTTTCTTTTTTCCTTCCTCCCCCCCATATCATTTCCGGTGAGTTGACCGATTAAATAGGTCAAAGTATGATCCATAAACCCCCTCCTCCTCAATATTAAGTATTATAATAAAATTAAAATAAATTCGAAAATTCTCCCTTCCCTCTCTAATTTCGACCATGTCGTTCACACTATCCCTCACCACCCTCTATGTCACCTTATAAAAGCTTAATACTGCCCTTCAAAAGTGTAAATTTTAAATTCATTTTTTCACCCTTGAAAGTGAAGTCTGAAGATCCAGAGAAAAATAAAATTTCTAGTGAAATAAATTATAACAATGGAACCTTATAGTGATCTGTTTTTCTTTTAAATTATATATATATATATATATATATATATATATATATATATATATATATATATATATATATGGTCTCGTGCTTCTGCTATGTATTTAGAGATTCTTCGCACAATCCAAAGAAAAATTTTAATATTATCCATTCTGACCTGTCATCTCGGCTTCAGTCTCTTTCCCACCGCCGTAAGTTAGCTTCCCTGTGCCTTTTCTCTCTCTCTCTCTCTATATATATATATATATATATATATATATATATATATATATAAATATTTTGATGTCAATTGTTCTGATGCGCTTTCCTCTTTGGTACCTCAACTTTACGAATTTAATCACAGTACTGAATTGGCAGCTAGGGCTCACCATTTTACATTTTTAAATATTACTTGATGCAACCGAAAGTTCTATGACAGTTTCTTCTCTCGCACTCCACGCTTGTGGAATTTTCTTCCGGTTTCTTGCATCCCACTAAACATTGATCTTCAAAAAAATTAGATGCAATGTCAATCGTTATCTTCTGTCTTCTTGATTCTACTTCTTTTGTTGCCCTCTCTCCTTAATATTTTTTTCTCGGATTCTCAGTAAACCCCGTGAGATTTAGTGGCTTTATCGCCTTGCTTAGGGTGAAATAAATAAGAAAATATGGATAATGGTCTTTGATGTAAACTTGCTCATGAAATGATCCTGAAATTTATGAACACTTTGTTTTGTGTAACATTATACCATAACAGTGAGGTATCGAGTAAAAATCGCTAACTCTTCAGGTCATTTTACGACGTAGGCGATCATGGCTCTCCACAAATTCCATTATCTGAGAATTGGCATGCCATCGTGGAACAAAACAGTTGAGTTGTTTCTCCACAATTTGGATTCTTTTTTTTTTCTTCTCTTTGGTTGCTACCCAATGCTAGAAAGTCTGTAAGTTTTAATCACAGTAAGGAAAGAAAATATTCGTACGCTGAGATATACTGTTCTCAGATTATATTTTCCTTCGATGCCTTACAAGACTAAATGTCAATTGTTCTGCGATTTACCCAAAAACTGGTGTGGAAGGAATTAATGAGAAGTGAAAATAGTTTTAGAACGAAACTGGAACTCGATTCGCCAATTCTGTTTACCATGGCAATAACCGTTACGCTTCTCTACACCTCGTTGTAAGTCATTCAAAAACAATATTAAGTTTTTTCTTTCTTTTCTCTCTTTGACAGGCATTTTTCTGATATACACCGGTTCTGTAGCCGCTGATCCTGGTAAGCAGTAAATTTCACATCTTTTTCATTTCATCAAGTTGAACTGACTAAGAATAAAAATTGAAACCTAAAAAATGAATAATTATAAAAAAAAAAAATTATTAAAGTATAGTTTAATGAATCATTAGTTCCTCAGCAAAGCAATTGTTTAATTCTTATGAGTTCCTTGATATTCAATAACATTCATTGCTATGAACATCAGCTGTTATTTTTCCAATGATATTTGCTGGGATATTGTTTTCCTCTGTCATGTACAGCTCTTTTAACGATAGGTGGCAACCTTTCTATGGGATTAATATCCAAAGATCTTGCATTATTGCAATGTCTTCTCTTAGAGTACCAGTAAAGCATCCCCACTTTAATAGTGGTTTCACAGGTTAATGGGAAAACATATCCAATTCATGTAGAGAGGCACGTTTTCTTTAAGAAAACTCCCGAAAATCTACGCCGGTAGATGTTAATTTAATTGTTTAAAAGCAGAGTAATGCCTACTGAAACAAGTTTATTCGCTAAATATAGGTTTATAGTAATAAGAATGATATATATATATATATATATATATATATATATATATATATATATATATATATATATATATATTAGAGAGTGCAGCTTATATTTTATATATAAAGAAACAATTTATACAAAGAATTAAATTACAATGTTAATGTGGTTAATGGTGAAATCACTTCGCTAACAGAACTCAATGATACATTAACTTACTATCAGTTCCTTGAATAATAAGATCCTTATATTCGAGTTGTTGTCAAACGGAAGACACATGGCAAGTACTTTCAACAATTTGAAATTGGCATCTTCATATATATATATATATATATATATATATATATATATATACGAAGAAAAAAATATACGGAAAAAAACAAACAAAAAATCCTAATATGCAATTATGCTGTTTTAATGTTAATATAATGTCAACATCGGACGTTTCGATCTAGTAGACCATCTTCAGGACATATTCATAAAACATAATTAACATTAGACTATATTTAATTCAACATGAAAAGACGATGGACATAAGAGTAAGACTAATCAAAACAGACAACTGAAATTTTTCAAGATCAGCGTTCTGTTTCAATATGATCACGTCGGCGTCACGTCGGCGATGTTCTGAAAACGTATTCCTAAAATATAGTATTTTGAATGAAAAATGAAAAGAATTTTATTTTAATCTAAAATTTATATGTACGTTTGTCGAGCATTAATATTGCTAGAAAAGGGGAAATATTAAATATTAATATATGTTGAATTAAATATAGTCTAATGTTAATTATGTTTTATGAATATGTCCTGAAGATGGTCTACTAGACCGAAACGTCCGACGTTGACATTATATTAACATTAAAACAGCATAATTGCATATTAGGATTTTTGTTTGTTTTTTCCGTATATTTTTCTTCATACTGTCGGATCTATATCCATATTTGCTTATATATATATATATATATATATATATATATATATATATATATATATATATATATATATATATATCCTAGTAAATTTGTAGTGTTGAAACATAATTGTAATACTGTAGCGATTTTTAAGATGTTTTTATTTTAATATCATAAAATAAATAATATTATACATATATTAAAAAGTACAATTTCTTACAAATGGAGTGACTTCACTTGTAAGAAATTTAAATTTCAGAACGATTTTAGCGGTCACGCACTGACGCAGTGTCCCTCGCTCTATTTGTAAGATATTTAACTTTCAAATAACACAACAATTTGTCTTTGACAATAATGAATACTACAATATTTATTTTGTAATAAACAATACTGATGATGATAACATGGATATGTCGAAAGTACTTGCAAATAAAAGAAATATGTATCAATTTCTCTCGTCCTTCAATAATGACGCCAAAAAGCTTATTCGCGTGTATGAAGGATCTTATCGAAAATATGTAGACGAAACATATCTTAATGAAAACATGCCGCCGAAACATACGCACATATATACATATATATATATATATATATATATATATATATATATATATATATATGTAATGAAAATGATAGATGATGTAATGGAATGACCAGTCACCCCAATGAATGATTACACTATAGGTAGTAAGTACGATAGACTTCGGGAAGAGTGAGAGATTGAA
The DNA here is from genome assembly GCA_903632075.3 of Acanthosepion pharaonis. NCBI lineage: Eukaryota > Metazoa > Mollusca > Cephalopoda > Sepiida > Sepiidae > Acanthosepion > Acanthosepion pharaonis. The sequence goes on from CAHIKZ030000290.1 coordinate 520,508, forward strand.
TAGTGGTCTCTCCTATTCTTCGCTGTCGAACTCATTGTCTTGAGCAGAAAGAAACCCGGACGAGGCCTTGCCGAAGGGCAAAGTTACGTCCGAAGAGGTAGACAAACCCCGAACCTGCCTATGCGGGTTCTAAGGGAATATTTTTGGCCGAGCCTACGGGCTCGGAGAACCCACAGTAAACTCGGCCTTGTGCGACATACATCCCTCGTGGGGTGCTGTTAAATATTATGAGTGAGAGAGAGAAGACGCAAGCACACCCGACCTTCCAATTAGTGGCACTCACTACTAGGTTGACCTGTGTGTATAACTTTACCATATTTTATATTGTAATGGTTGTGTACAATCAACCTTTCTACCCCTGGTGTTAAGTATCTATTCCCTTACCACGGAATATAACAATATATATATATATATATAATGCTATCCACCCCAGTTATGTATGAACATGTTATTATGAGTAGCCATTGGTATTAACGGAAACTTTAACACTTTAATAATAATGTTAAAGAATCCTCAGTTATTCAAATTTCAGTCACACCGTTACAAAACCAAAACATTATTCTAAAGACTAAATATTTTCGTCAAATCGAGACTTCCATATAAATATGCATGGCACCAAACAGGTTAATAAAAGTTTAGACAGTTTCGATAACAACCGATCTCTCAGATCAATTGTTAAAATGGCTACGAATGAACGAAGCCTTTAGGTCTTAGCGAGGATCATCATTATTTGTACCTCGTTAACAGGTGCGATAGAATCACATGCAAAGAATTTTACCAAATAACAGGAACCACATTGTTTGAAGACTTCCAGTCATTCTCTTAAATAGTCTTTTCGAGATTTTCTTATGGATGCCATGAATGCTACTAAACTCATTCAGATATGTCTAAACTGTCAACTATATACAACCGTTTTCTCATACCAATGCTTAAAAATGGGTGCGAAAGAATGAACCCTACTGATCTTAGCGAAGATCATCCTTCGTTGTACCTCGTAAACAGTCGCTATAGAATCTCAAACAAAGAACTTTACCAAATAACAGAAACCTCATCATTTGAAAACTTCCAAAAACATCAACAGCATACGACATCTTTATAAGGAGCCGACAGTTTTTCCAACATATTTTGTGATGTATCATGTATTTGATCTGTATAAAAAGCCGAAGACAAAGTCGTTGTTAATGATATCAATACTTGAAGAAGACTATCCTTCATTAGCTAGCATGGACTGGCGCTACATAATCTCAAAGAAAGAACTTTACCAAATATTTTCGTCAAATCGAGATTTCCATATAAATATGCATGGCACCAAACAGGTTAATAAAAGTTTAGACAGTTTCGATAACAACCGATCTCTCAGATCAATTGTTAAAATGGCTACGAATGAACGAATCCTTTAGGTCTTAGCGATGATCATCATTCTTTGTACCTCGTTAAGAGGCGCGATAGAATCACATACAAAGAACTTTACCAAATAACAGGAACCACATTGTTTGAAGACTTCCAGTCATGTTCTTAAATAATTTTGTCATTTTCTTATGGGTGCCATGAATGGCACTAAACTCATTCAGATATGTCTAAACTGTCAACTGTATACAACCGTTTTCTTTTATCAATGCTTAAAAATGGCTTCGAACGAATGAAGCCTATAGGTGTTAACGAGGACCAAATTCTCTCGGATCTCTTTATTAAGTGGCGAAAAAAGAATGACAGACAAAATGCTTTATTAAATAACAGAAACAACATCATTTGAGGACTTCCAACAGCGGCAACAACTAAAATGTATAGCACATGTAACTCGAAGAACGGATAATGGCATAAGATATTGGAATTCCACACTAATCAAACGAAAGGTCAGAGAAGAATTACCCATCAATAGTGGAAAGATCTATAACAATTAGTGGAAACCTATTAACTGAAAAATTGTTTAAGGAAAGATTTTATAAATTTCAACTGAAAGTAACACTTGCTGCTCGGTCAATGAATGCCGGATCTTTCCATATAAGGAAACTGCTAATGTTACCATTACTATTTTTAGGTTACAGATTTCTTCATTTTTTTCCCTTGGTTTCAAACAAGAAAAACATCCGTAACGTGTTACATTGATCGGTAAAATTCACAGTAAGAGATCGGAATAAAGAATCAGTTTTTAGTAAGATTCAAATTCCCATCACATAATGTTATCTTACATGAACATCACTCCTTTACTGATTCGGCTAGTGAGGCCAACGGTTCGGCAGTTTCCAACAAATTCCCAAGATATGCGATACGAGTTCATGCCTTGCTCCTTTCCTCTGATTTCACGCTGATTTAAAAAACGACTGATATTCGATTTGAAAGGCGATAAAAACACAATAAAAACACTAGTAAAGAAATTTTAACGAAATTACTTCGTGTAAAAATCAAGATAAATTCAGATTAACACTTGATCAAAATATCTTCCATCTGCAGCGAGTTGCAAATTACATACAATACACGTGTCAATTATAATACACGTGTCAACTGCATGTACGTGCTGAGGATAAACACCACCAAAAAAGGTCACTTGTTTGCCGTACCTATGAATAACATTTTTATACTCTCATGCAAACCAATCCAAGGCAAATCAGACTGGCTACCTATTTGACTCTCGTGCAAATCAAACCTATGTCTACCTTTTCGAATCTCGCGCAAACCAAACCAAACCAAACCTATGTCTACTTTTCTGACTCTCGTACAAACCGATCCTATGTCTACCTTTTTGACTCTCATGCAAGACAAACCTATGTCTAGTTTTTAGGCTCTTATACAAATCAAACCTATGTCTACCTTTCGACTCTCGCCCAAACCAAGCCTATGTCTACATTTTTTACTGAAAAACCAAACCTATGTCTACATTTTCGACTGTCGTGCAAACCAAACCTATGTCTATGTTTTTGACTATGGTGCAAACCAAACCTATAATTACTTTAATGATTCTCATACAAATCAAACTTATGTTTGCTTTTTTGACTCTCGAGCCAACCAAACCTATATGACTCTACAAACCTTTGTCTACCTTTATGACTCTGGAGCAAACCAAACTAATGTCTACGTTTTTAACTCTCGTGTAAACCGGGCATGTGTATTCTCATCTATTAATTATAAAAACGACAGTATATTGAAAATTAAATAACCTGGAAAAGGTTGATATCCCGTAAATCAAACCAAATCAAACCAGTGAACATACTCAACCCTTGTAATTATGCAAAAACTCTCTTTCATTAGAGTTCAAATGTCTCGTTACATAAATTTTGTCTTTCTATAAAATCACTACACCAGACACACGAGATGATGTCACTAAATGGACCCTAGAGAATTGGCAACATGTGTCGTCATTCGATAAGTTGTCAGTTTTTTCATGTGGATGGTAAAGTTCAGATGTGACGCAAACACATAAGGTCATGGATTCTATATATCAACAAGCCATTGTGCAGACTACTGGCAGTGTTTCTATAATGGTGAGTAAAGGGATGGTGTTTACATGAGTTGGGTCTGCGAGTCTGACTAAACAAGTCACAGAGTGATCATCGCAACGTTGCACAGTTGCTTAACAATTTGCACCCATACATTGACTTTCGTACATTATATATATATATATATATATATATATCTGTGTGTGTGTGTGTGTGCGTGCGTGTGTGTGTGTGTAGATAAAGGGTACCTCGGGGCGGTGTAATCGTTAGCAAGCTTGTCTCGCTAGATCACTTACGACTGAAAAGTGAGTTCGATCCTCACTAGGTACCCCATACTTTCGGCCTTGTGCTACATCTAAGCTACGTTTAGAAAATAACTAATGGGCACCTCGACGTGGTGTAAGGGGTTAGACAGCTTGTGTACTACTGCGTAGTGAGTTCGATCCCACTGGGTGCTCCATACTTTCGGCCTCGAGCCACATCTAAGCCGGGCTTAGAAAATCATTACATATATATATATATTTATATATATATATATATATACCGACAGTCTGTTTCATTCATAAACGCAATCTTCAAACCACGTGCGTTGTGTTTCGCCTCGACTATTTATATGTATGCTGGTCAATGATGCATTATGGGATATCTATTGTATTATTCCAACGATTAATTCGGAGCTCTAAAATGTATTAAAGATCAAACTTAGGAAAGTTTTATATATATACATGAAGAAAGACGAATGAAAAACTATTCTTACTAACGCGTTTCGTCCTCTGATAAACTTTATGAAGGCAAATATAGGGATTTTATTTTGCAACAAGTATTTACAAACAAAGTCAAAATATTAGTTTTTCAAAATTGTTAAATTCAGTAGACTAAATAATTAATAATTATCAGGTTAACTGAAAAGTTAAGATAAATTATGGAGGATGCTAAGTGACATAATTTAATTTGAGCCAGTATAAAACTGGGAATAAACCACTGCATGCGGATAAGTAAACGAGTTCGTCAAGTACGCAAACGTGTTTTTAAAGTTTTAGGAGTTTTCTCACTGGATTTATTTAACCTATGCCGTGAGACGATTCTGATAGAAATAAAAGTCCTACCAAGATTTAGGTGGATATCATCTTAAGAACATAAGATATGAAGACGACAATGTGCTGAGAGTGGACTCAGAAAGAAGACGACAAAACTCTTACAAAAGGTAACAAAGGAAAGCAAGAAGAAAGGACTAATAAAGGCAAAATATCTATAAGAAGACAGAATCAATCAGTTACAGAAAGAAAATCGAATCAAGCAGAAGCAGAAGTGTAATTATTTGGTTTAGTGTAGTAGCAGACGACCGAAATCTTAAGGCGCATTGGAATATTAAGACAGAAATATTTCGTTAGAATCGCAGACAGAAGTGTTGAACTGCTGTGTGCTATGTATTTCTCTTGATGGCCGTGAATGATGGGCATTTTATTTATAAACGAAAAAGAAACTTCAAGTGATATAGATGTGATTCTGACGGATCCTGAGAATATTACAGACAGAACATTTGAGCAATAAGAAAGTTCTAAAGAAAACGGGAGCTAGAAGTACACTTATACTTAAAATAAAAAAGAGAGAGTTAAAACTTCATGCACACAATTTGAGGAAAGACGGCTTGGAAAATACTCACAGGGTGTATTGAAGGAAATAGAAGAGAAGAAAATAGCGAGAAAGATATGTAATCTTCTTCTCTGTGCTGTGTGTCTTCAGGATGTTGGCGACCATGGCTCTCCACAATTTCCTGCCTTTTGTGGCTCTTAATAAATTTTCTCTTTTTGTTATCTCTCTTAAACTGTTTTCTGCCATCCATTTACTCAGTTTCACTAGTTATGCTACACGTTGTTTTCCTTTCTCCCTCTTGCCTTCAATCTGTCCTGTGAGTATCAAATTTTCCAAGCCCTCTTTCTGATGTGAGATATACGTGTCCTTTTTGTTTTCATTTTCTCTAAAACTCCGACGTTGGTCACATACTTAGGCCATGGTATTGTCAGCATCCGTCTGTAAAATCAGATTTTGTTGCCTCGAGTCTCTTCTTCATTTCTGATGACATTGTCCAGCATTCACTGCCCTCTAGGAGGACTGACATCACGTTACAGTTCAGTACTCTTTTCTCTGTTTCTAACGAAAATTTCCTGTTTCTTAATACTTTGCTTAGTTTTTGGAAAGCATCTTTCGCTATCCCAATGCGCATTTGGAACGAACTTGTTTAAATGGATGACAGAACAGAGTTAAGTATAGATATAGGAAAAAGACAAAATTTACTAAGAACTTCAAAAACCAAGAAATTGTGGAAAGCCATGTTCGCCAGCGTCTTGAAAGGAGATCGTACATATTAAAGTCAAAGTACAGTTTAGTACTCTTTTCTCTGGTTGAGAAAATGGACATCAGAACGAAGACGAGCGATTGTGTTAAAGTGCTATAATAGACAGGAAGATGTAAAGAACCACGTTCATACACATTCTAAAGGGAAACTACAAATAAATGATGTCGATGCAAACTGGAGGCAAGGAACAATTTCATAAAGACACTGTGGAAATTAAACGCAATACTTCGAAGGTTCATTTGGTAAAATTGAATTTTTCTGATTTTTCATTTCGAAGAATCTGACTGATATCGTTTAAAAAATATCTATGGTGATGTGTTTTTTGCCACTTTCAGTCTACCAATTGTGCAGGACTTCTTGAAACGATATCTTTCTTTACTAACAGATGGATTAATCACAGGCCCCGTCGCTCACTAGCGAATATCGCTGTAATTCTTAAGCCAATAACAGTGACACCGAACTTCAAACGCGTATTGTTTATTGCTATCGTGTAGCAAGTATCGACATGTTCATGTCTTTTTTTTTTTTTTGCAGCAGTGGATGGGATGAAAATGATTTATCACAAAGACGTGTTAATATCTGTAAAATCGATTATATAAATATTGAGCAAACAAATGCTTAGTGATTTTTAGGGACGACGAAAGGCGAAATGAAGACTGTCTGCTATAGTGAATGTTTTCTTTCCCTTTTTGAAGCGGGAATAACCCCCCTTCAAATATAACCACCATTATCTACGTTAATGCCAACATATTATGATTCTACTCGTTTACTTGGTTTTAGTGAAAGAAAGAAATGAAAAATAAAGAAGGCGATAATGTTCTATGTTTATGCCTGCTTCCGAGAAATGGAAAGTGCCGTTAACTGTTAATCTTTTCGTCTGTACGCTCTCAAATAATCCCTTGCATTATTATGCAATATCTTTTTTTTTAATTTTTAAGCTCAAATAGTTAATTATGGAACCTCTTATTCAAATGTGAGGAGATTGTCCACCTACTGGATTGATATTACGTAACAGTTCAGTACATTTGTCTATGTTTCTGTTGCTTCAAGTCTCCTCTTCATCTGTGAGGAGATTGTCCAGCATTCACTGCCATATAGGAGGACTGATATTACGTAAGAGTTCAATACATTTTTGTATGATTCTGTTGCTTCAAGTCTCTTCTTCATCTGTGAGAAGATTGTCCAGCATTCACTGCTATATAGGAGGACTGATATTACGTAAGAGTTCAGTACATTTTTCTATGTTTCTGTTGCTTCAAGTCTCTACTTCATCTGTGAGGAGATTGTCCAGCATTCACTGCTAAATAGGAGGACTGATATTACGTAAGAGTTCAGTATATTTTTCTATGTTTCTGTTGCTTCAAGTCTCTTCTTCATCTGTGAGGAGATTGTCCAGCATTCACTGCTATATAGGAGGACTGATATTACGTAAGAGTTCAGTACTCATTTCTTTGTTTCTGTTGCTTCAAGTCTCTTCTTCATCTGTGAGGAGATTGTCCAGTATTCACTGCCATATAGGAGGACTGATATTACGTAACAGTTCAGTATATTTTTCTATGTTTCTGTTGCTTCAAGTCTCTTCTTCATCTGTGAGGAGATTGTCCAGTATTCACTGCTATATAGGAGGACTGATATTACGTAACAGTTCAGTATATTTTCTTTTGTTTCTGTTGCTTCAAGTCTCTTCTTCATCTGTGAGGAGATTGTCCAGTATTCACTGCCATATAGGAGGACTGATATTACGTAACAGTTCAGTATATTTTTCTATGTTTCTGTTGCTTCAAGTCTCTTCTTCATCTGTGAGGAGATTGTCCAGCATTCACTGCTATATAGGAGGACTGATATTACGTAAGAGTTCAGTACTCTTTTCTTTGTTTCTGTTGCTTCAAGTCTCTTCTTCATCTGTGAGGAGATTGTCCAGTATTCACTGCCATATAGGAGGACTGATATTACGTAACAGTTCAGTATATTTTTCTTTGTTTCTGTTGCTTCAAGTCTCTTCTTCATCTGTGAGGAGATTGTCCAGCATTCACTGCTATATAGGAGGACTGATATTACGTAAGAGTTCAGTACCCTTTTTCAGTATCTTTTTGTTTCTGTTGCTTCAAGTCTCTTCTTCATCTGTGAGGAGATTGTCCAGTATTCACTGCCATATAGGAGGACTGATATTACGTAACAGTTCAGTATATTTTTCTTTGTTTCTGTTGCTTCAAGTCTCTTCTTCATCTGTGAGGAGATTGTCCAGCATTCACTGCTATATAGGAGGACTGATATTACGTAAGAGTTCAGTACATTTTTCTATGTTTCTGTTGATTCAAGTCTCTTCTTCATCTGTGAGGAGATTGTCCAGTATTCACTGCCATATAGAAGGACTGATATTACATAACAGTTCAGTATATTTTCTATGTTTCTGTTGCTTCAAGTCTCTTCTTCATCTGTGAGGAGATTGTCCAGTATTCACTGCCATATAGAAGGACTGATATTACGTAACAGTTCAGTATATTTTTCTATGTTTCTGTTGCTTCAAGTCTCTTCTTCATCTGTGAGGAGATTGTCCAGTTTCATTCACTGCCATATAGAAGGACTGATATTACGTAACAGTTCAGTATATTTTTCTATGTTTCTGTTGATTCAAGTCTCTTCTTCATCTGTGAGGAGATTGTCCAGCATTCACTGCTATATAGGAGGACTGATATTACGTAACAGTTCAGTATATTTTTCTATGTTTCTGTTGATTCAAGTCTCTTCTTCATCTGTGAGGAGATTGTCCAGCATTCACTGCTATATAGGAGGACTGATATTACGTAACAGTTCAGTATATTTTCTATGTTTCTGTTGCTTCAAGTCTCTTCTTCATCTGTGAGGAGATTGTCCAGTATTCACTGCCATATAGGAGGACTGATATTACGTAACAGTTCAGTATATTTTTCTATGTTTCTGTTGATTCAAGTCTCTTCTTCATCTGTGAGGAGATTGTCCAGTATTCACTGCCATATAGAAGGACTGATATTACGTAACAGTTCAGTATATTTTTCTATGTTTCTGTTGCTTCAAGTCTCTTCTTCATCTGTGAGGAGATTGTCCAGTATTCACTGCCATATAGAAGGACTGATATTACGTAACAGTTCAGTATATTTTTCTATGTTTCTGTTGCTTCAAGTCTCTTCTTCATCTGTGAGGAGATTGTCCAGCATTCACTGCCATATAGAAGGACTGATATTACGTAACAGTTCAGTATATTTTTCTATGTTTCTGTTGCTTCAAGTCTCTTCTTCATCTGTGAGGAGATTGTCCAGTATTCACTGCCATATAGAAGGACTGATATTACGTAACAGTTCAGTATATTTTTCTATGTTTCTGTTGATTCAAGTCTCTTCTTCATCTGTGAGGAGATTGTCCAGCATTCACTGCTATATAGAAGGACTGATATTACGTAACAGTTCAGTATATTTTTCTATGTTTCTGTTGATTCAAGTCTCTTCTTCATCTGTGAGGAGATTGTCCAGTATTCACTGCCATATAGGAGGACTGATATTACGTAACAGTTCAGTATATTTTTTCTATGTTTCTGTTGCTTCAAGTCTCTTCTTCATCTGTGAGGAGATTGTCCAGTATTCACTGCTATATAGGAGGACTGATATTACGTAACAGTTCAGTATATTTTCTATGTTTCTGTTGCTTCAAGTCTCTTCTTCATCTGTGAGGAGATTGTCCAGTATTCACTGCCATATAGAAGGACTGATATTACATAACAGTTCAGTATATTTTTCTATGTTTCTGTTGCTTCAAGTCTCTTCTTCATCTGTGAGGAGATTGTCCAGCATTCACTGCCATATAGAAGGACTGATATTACGTAACAGTTCAGTATATTTTTCTATGTTTCTGTTGCTTCAAGTCTCTTCTTCATCTGTGAGGAGATTGTCCAGCATTCACTGCCATATAGAAGGACTGATATTACGTAACAGTTCAGTATATTTTTCTTTGTTTCTGTTGCTTCAAGTCTCTTCTTCATCTGTGAGGAGATTGTCCAGTATTCACTGCCATATAGAAGGACTGATATTACGTAACAGTTCAGTATATTTTTCTATGTTTCTGTTGATTCAAGTCTCTTCTTCATCTGTGAGGAGATTGTCCAGCATTCACTGCCATATAGGAGGACTGATATTACGTAAGAGTTCAGTACTTTTTCTTTGTTTCTGTTGCTTCAAGTCTCTTCTTCATCTGTGAGGAGATTGTCCAGTATTCACTGCCATATAGAAGGACTGATATTACGTAACAGTTCAGTATATTTTTCTTTTTTTATGTTTCTGTTGCTTCAAGTCTAACAGTTCTTCTTCATCTGTGAGGAGATTGTCCAGCATTCACTGCCATATAGAAGGACTGATATTACGTAACAGTTCAGTATATTTTTTCTATGTTTCTGTTGCTTCAAGTCTCTTCTTCATCTGTGAGGAGATTGTCCAGTATTCACTGCTATATAGAAGGACTGATATTACGTAACAGTTCAGTATATTTTTCTATGTTTCTGTTGCTTCAAGTCTCTTCTTCATCTGTGAGGAGATTGTCCAGTATTCACTGCCATATAGAAGGACTGATATTACGTAACAGTTCAGTATATTTTTCTTTGTTTCTGTTGCTTCAAGTCTCTTCTTCATCTGTGAGGAGATTGTCCAGTATTCACTGCCATATAGAAGGACTGATATTACGTAACAGTTCAGTATATTTTTCTATGTTTCTGTTGATTCAAGTCTCTTCTTCATCTGTGAGGAGATTGTCCAGTATTCACTGCCATATAGGAGGACTGATATTACGTAACAGTTCAGTATATTTTCTATGTTTCTGTTGCTTCAAGTCTCTTCTTCATCTGTGAGGAGATTGTCCAGTATTCACTGCCATATAGAAGGACTGATATTACGTAACAGTTCAGTATCAGTTTTTTCTATGTTTCTGTTGCTTCAAGTCTCTTCTTCATCTGTGAGGGAGATTGTCCAGTATTCACTGCCATATAGAAGGACTGATATTACGTAACAGTTCAGTATATTTTTCTATGTTTCTGTTGCTTCAAGTCTCTTCTTCATCTGTGAGGGAGATTGTCCAGCATTCACTGCCATATAGGAGGACTGATATTACGTAACAGTTCAGTATATTTTTCTATGTTTCTGTTGCTTCAAGTCTCTTCTTCATCTGTGAGGAGATTGTCCAGTATTCACTGCCATATAGAAGGACTGATATTACGTAACAGTTCAGTATATTTTTCTTTGTTTCTGTTGCTTCAAGTCTCTTCTTCATCTGTGAGGAGATTGTCCAGTATTCACTGCCATATAGAAGGACTGATATTACGTAACAGTTCAGTATATTTTTCTATGTTTCTGTTGCTTCAAGTCTCTTCTTCATCTGTGAGGAGATTGTCCAGCATTCACTGCTATATAGGAGGACTGATATTACGTAAGAGTTCAGTACTCTTTTCTTTGTTTCTGTTGCTTCAAGTCTCTTCTTCATCTGTGAGGAGATTGTCCAGTATTCACTGCCATATAGGAGGACTGATATTACGTAACAGTTCAGTATATTTTTCTTTGTTTCTGTTGCTTCAAGTCTCTTCTTCATCTGTGAGGAGATTGTCCAGCATTCACTGCTATATAGGAGGACTGATATTACGTAAGAGTTCAGTACATTTTTCTATGTTTCTGTTGATTCAAGTCTCTTCTTCATCTGTGAGGAGATTGTCCAGTATTCACTGCCATATAGAAGGACTGATATTACATAACAGTTCAGTATATTTTTCTATGTTTCTGTTGCTTCAAGTCTCTTCTTCATCTGTGAGGAGATTGTCCAGTATTCACTGCCATATAGAAGGACTGATATTACGTAACAGTTCAGTATATTTTTCTATGTTTCTGTTGCTTCAAGTCTCTTCTTCATCTGTGAGGAGATTGTCCAGCATTCACTGCCATATAGAAGGACTGATATTACGTAACAGTTCAGTATATTTTTCTATGTTTTCTGTTGCTTCAAGTCTCTTCTTCATCTGTGAGGAGATTGTCCAGCATTCACTGCTATATAGGAGGACTGATATTACGTAACAGTTCAGTATATTTTTCTATGTTTCTGTTGCTTCAAGTCTCTTCTTCATCTGTGAGGAGATTGTCCAGCATTCACTGCCATATAGGAGGACTGATATTACGTAACAGTTCAGTATATTTTTCTATGTTTCTGTTGCTTCAAGTCTCTTCTTCATCTGTGAGGAGATTGTCCAGTATTCACTGCCATATAGAAGGACTGATATTACGTAACAGTTCAGTATATTTTTCTATGTTTCTGTTGCTTCAAGTCTCTTCTTCATCTGTGAGGAGATTGTCCAGCATTCACTGCCATATAGAAGGACTGATATTACGTAACAGTTCAGTATATTTTTCTATGTTTCTGTTGCTTCAAGTCTCTTCTTCATCTGTGAGGAGATTGTCCAGCATTCACTGCCATATAGGAGGACTGATATTACGTAACAGTTCAGTATATTTTTCTATGTTTCTGTTGCTTCAAGTCTCTTCTTCATCTGTGAGGAGATTGTCCATTCACTGCTATATAGAAGGACTGATATTACGTAATAGGAGTTCAGTTAGTATTTTTTCTTTGTTTCTCTTGCTTCAAGTCTCTTCTTCATCTGAGAGGAGATTGTCCAGTATTCACTGCCATATAGAAGGACTGATATTACGTAACAGTTCACTTCTTCATCTGTGAGGAGATTGTCCAGTATTCACTGCCATATAGAAGGACTGATATTACGTAACAGTTCAGTACTTTTTCTTTGTTTCTCTTGCTTCAAGTCTCTTCTTCATCTGTGAGGAGATTGTCCAGTATTCACTGCCATATAGAAGGACTGATATTACGTAACAGTTCAGTACTTTTTCTTTGTTTCTGTTGCTTCAAGTCTCTTCTTCATCTGTGAGGAGATTGTCCAGCATTCACTGCAGTTCATATATTTTTCTATGTTTCTGTTGATTCAAGTCTCTTCTTCATCTGATTGTCCAGTATTCACTGCCATATAGGACTGAGTTCAGTTCAGTATATTTTTCTTTGTTTCTGTTGCTTCTTCTTTCAAGTCTCTTCTTCATCTGTGAGGAGATTGTCCAGTATTCACTGCCATATAGGAGGACTGATATTACGTAACAGTTCAGTATATTTTTCTATGTTTCTGTTGCTTCAAGTCTCTTCTTCATCTGTGAGGAGATTGTCCAGTATTCACTGCCATATAGAAGGACTGATATTACGTAACAGTTCAGTATAGTTTTTCTATGTTTCTGTTGCTTCAAGTCTCTTCTTCATCTGTGAGGAGATTGTCCAGTATTCACTGCCATATAGAAGGACTGATATTACGTAACAGTTCAGTATATTTTTCTTTGTTTTCTGTTGCTTCAAGTCTCTTCTTCATCTGTGAGGAGATTGTCAGCATTCACTGCCATATAGAAGGACTGATATTACGTAACAGTTCAGTATATTTTTTCTATGTTTCTGTTGCTTCAAGTCTCTTCTTCATCTGTGAGGAGATTGTCCAGTATTCACTGCCATATAGAAGGACTGATATTACGTAACAGTTCAGTATATTTTTCTATGTTTCTGTTGCTTCAAGTCTCTTCTTCATCTGTGAGGAGATTGTCCAGTATTCACTGCCATATAGAAGGACTGATATTACGTAACAGTTCAGTATATTTTTCTTTGTTTCTGTTGCTTCAAGTCTCTTCTTCATCTGTGAGGAGATTGTCCAGTATTCACTGCCATATAGAAGGACTGATATTACGTAACAGTTCAGTATATTTTCTATGTTTCTGTTGCTTCAAGTCTCTTCTTCATCTGTGAGGAGATTGTCCAGCATTCACTGCTATATAGGAGGACTGATATTACGTAACAGTTCAGTACTGTTTTTCTTTGTTTCTGAGGAGATTGTCCAGTATTCACTGCCATATAGAAGGAGTCTCTTCTTCATCTGTGAGGAGATTGTCCAGTATTCACTGCCATATAGGAGGACTGATATTACGTAACAGTTCAGTATATTTTTCTTTGTTTCTGTTGCTTCAAGTCTCTTCTTCATCTGTGAGGAGATTGTCCAGCATTCACTGCTATATAGGAGGACTGATATTACGTAAGAGTTCAGTACATTTTTCTATGTTTCTGTTGATTCAAGTCTCTTCTTCATCTGTGAGGAGATTGTCCAGTATTCACTGCCATATAGAAGGACTGATATTACATAACAGTTCAGTATATTTTCTATGTTTCTGTTGCTTCAAGTCTCTTCTTCATCTGTGAGGAGATTGTCCAGTATTCACTGCCATATAGAAGGACTGATATTACGTAACAGTTCAGTATATTTTCTATGTTTCTGTTGCTTCAAGTCTCTTCTTCATCTGTGAGGAGATTGTCCAGTATTCACTGCCATATAGAAGGACTGATATTACATAACAGTTCAGTATATTTTTCTATGTTTCTGTTGATTCAAGTCTCTTCTTCATCTGTGAGGAGATTGTCCAGCATTCACTGCTATATAGGAGGACTGATATTACGTAACAGTTCAGTATATTTTTTCTATGTTTCTGTTGATTCAAGTCTCTTCTTCATCTGTGAGGAGATTGTCCAGCATTCACTGCTATATAGGAGGACTGATATTACGTAAGAGTTCAGTATATTTTTCTATGTTTCTGTTGCTTCAAGTCTCTTCTTCATCTGTGAGGAGATTGTCCAGTATTCACTGCCATATAGAAGGACTGATATTACGTAACAGTTCAGTATATTTTTCTATGTTTCTGTTGATTCAAGTCTCTTCTTCATCTGTGAGGAGATTGTCCAGCATTCACTGCCATATAGAAGGACTGATATTACGTAACAGTTCAGTATATTTTTCTATGTTTCTGTTGCTTCAAGTCTCTTCTTCATCTGTGAGGAGATTGTCCAGTATTCACTGCCATATAGAAGGACTGATATTACGTAACAGTTCAGTATATTTTTTCTATGTTTCTGTTGCTTCAAGTCTCTTCTTCATCTGTGAGGAGATTGTCCAGTATTCACTGCCATATAGAAGGACTGATATTACGTAACAGTTCAGTATATTTTCTCTGATGTTTCTGTTGCTTAGAAGGACTGATATTTTAACAGTTCAGTATATGTCTCTTCTTCATCTGTGAGGAGATTGTCCAGTATTCACTGCCATATAGAAGGACTGATATTACGTAACAGTTCAGTATATTTTCTATGTTTCTGTTGCTTCAAGTCTCTTCTTCATCTGTGAGGAGATTGTCCAGCATTCACTGCTATATAGGAGGACTGATATTACGTAACAGTTCAGTATATTTTTCTTTGTTTCTGTTGCTTCAAGTCTCTTCTTCATCTGTGAGGAGATTGTCCAGTATTCACTGCCATATAGGAGGACTGATATTACGTAACAGTTCAGTATATTTTTCTTTTGTTTCTGTTGCTTCAAGTCTCTTCTTCATCTGTGAGGAGATTGTCCAGCATTCACTGCCATATAGAAGGACTGATATTACGTAACAGTTCAGTACATTTTTCTATGTTTCTGTTGCTTCAAGTCTCTTCTTCATCTGTGAGGAGATTGTCCAGTATTCACTGCCATATAGAAGGACTGATATTACGTAACAGTTCAGTATATTTTCTTTTTTCTTTGTTTCTCTTCTTCATCTTGGGGAATTGTCTCTTCTTCATCTGTGAGGAGATTGTCCAGCATTCACTGCCATATAGAAGGACTGATATTACGTAACAGTTCAGTATATTTTTCTATGTTTCTGTTGCTTCAAGTCTCTTCTTCATCTGTGAGGAGATTGTCCAGTATTCACTGCCATATAGAAGGACTGATATTACGTAACAGTTCAGTATATTTTTCTATGTTTCTGTTGCTTCAAGTCTCTTCTTCATCTGTGAGGAGATTGTCCAGTATTCACTGCCATATAGAAGGACTGATATTACGTAACAGTTCAGTATATTTTTCTATGTTTCTGTTGCTTCAAGTCTCTTCTTCATCTGTGAGGAGATTGTCCAGTATTCACTGCCATATAGAAGGACTGATATTACGTAACAGTTCAGTATATTTTTCTATGTTTCTGTTGCTTCAAGTCTCTTCTTCATCTGTGAGAGATTGTCCAGTATTCACTGCCATATAGAAGGACTGATATTACGTAACAGTTCAGTATTTTTCTATGTTTCTGTTGATTTCAAGTCTCTTCTTCATCTGTGAGGAGATTGTCCAGTATTCACTGCCATATAGAAGGACTGATATTACGTAACAGTTCAGTATATTTTTCTATGTTTCTGTTGCTTCAAGTCTCTTCTTCATCTGTGAGGAGATTGTCCAGCATTCACTGCCATATAGAAGGACTGATATTACGTAACAGTTCAGTATATTTTCTTTGTTTCTGTTGCTTCAAGTCTCTTCTTCATCTGTGAGGAGATTGTCCAGTATTCACTGCCATATAGAAGGACTGATATTACGTAACAGTTCAGTATATTTTTCTATGTTTCTGTTGCTTCAAGTCTCTTCTTCATCTGTGAGGAGATTGTCCAGCATTCACTGCCATATAGGAGGACTGATATTACGTAACAGTTCAGTATATTTTTCTTTGTTTCTGTTGCTTCAAGTCTCTTCTTCATCTGTGAGGAGATTGTCCAGCATTCACTGCCATATAGGAGGACTGATATTACGTAACAGTTCAGTATATAGAAGGACTTTTTTCTTTGTTTCTGTTGTTTCAAGTCTCTTCTTCATCTGTGAGGAGATTGTCCAGTATTCACTGCCATATAGAAGGACTGATATTACGTAACAGTTCAGTATCTTTTTCTTTGTTTCTCTTGCTTCAAGTCTCTTCTTCATCTGTGAGGAGATTGTCCAGTATTCACTGCCATATAGAAGGACTGATATTACGTAACAGTTCAGTACTTTTTCTTTGTTTCTCTTGCTTCAAGTCTCTTCTTCATCTGTGAGGAGATTGTCCAGTATTCACTGCCATATAGGAGGACTGATATTACGTAACAGTTCAGTATATTTTTCTATGTTTCTGTTGCTTCAAGTCTCTTCTTCATCTGTGAGGAGATTGTCCAGTATTCACTGCCATATAGAAGGACTGATATTACATAACAGTTCAGTATATTTTTCTATGTTTCTGTTGCTTCAAGTCTCTTCTTCATCTGTGAGGAGATTGTCCAGTATTCACTGCCATATAGAAGGACTGATATTACGTAACAGTTCAGTATATTTTTCTATGTTTCTGTTGCTTCAAGTCTCTTCTTCATCTGTGAGGAGATTGTCCAGTATTCACTGCCATATAGAAGGACTGATATTACGTAACAGTTCAGTATATTTTTCTTTGTTTCTGTTGCTTCAAGTCTCTTCTTCATCTGTGAGGAGATTGTCCAGTATTCACTGCCATATAGAAGGACTGATATTACGTAACAGTTCAGTATATTTTTCTATGTTTCTGTTGATTCAAGTCTCTTCTTCATCTGTGAGGAGATTGTCCAGTATTCACTGCCATATAGGAAGGACTGATATTACGTAACAGTTCAGTATATTTTCTATGTTTCTGTTGCTTCAAGTCTCTTCTTCATCTGTGAGGAGATTGTCCAGTATTCACTGCCATATAGAAGGACTGATATTACGTAACAGTTCAGTATATTTTTCTATGTTTCTGTTGCTTCAAGTCTCTTCTTCATCTGTGAGGGAGATTGTCCAGCATTCACTGCCATATAGAAGGACTGATATTACGTAACAGTTCAGTATATTTTCTATGTTTCTGTTGCTTCAAGTCTCTTCTTCATCTGTGAGGAGATTGTCCAGTATTCACTGCCATATAGAAGGACTGATATTACGTAACAGTTCAGTATATTTTTCTATGTTTCTGTTGCTTCAAGTCTCTTCTTCATCTGTGAGGAGATTGTCCAGCATTCACTGCTATATAGAAGGACTGATATTACGTAACAGTTCAGTATATTTTCTTTGTTTCTGTTGCTTCAAGTCTCTTCTTCATCTGTGAGGAGATTGTCCAGTATTCACTGCCATATAGAAGGACTGATATTACGTAACAGTTCAGTATCTTTTTCTATGTTTCTGTTGCTTCAAGTCTCTTCTTCATCTGTGAGGAGATTGTCCAGCATTCACTGCCATATAGGAGGACTGATATTACGTAACAGTTCAGTATATTTTTCTTTGTTTCTGTTGCTTCAAGTCTCTTCTTCATCTGTGAGGAGATTGTCCAGCATTCACTGCCATATAGGAGGACTGATATTACGTAACAGTTCAGTATATTTTTCTATGTTTCTGTTGATTCAAGTCTCTTCTTCATCTGTGAGGAGATTGTCCAGTATTCACTGCCATATAGAAGGACTGATATTACGTAACAGTTCAGTATATTTTTCTTTGTTTCTGTTGATTCAAGTCTCTTCTTCATCTGTGAGGAGATTGTCCAGTATTCACTGCCATATAGAAGGACTGATATTACGTAACAGTTCAGTATATTTTTCTATGTTTCTGTTGCTTCAAGTCTCTTCTTCATCTGTGAGGAGATTGTCCAGTATTCACTGCCATATAGAAGGACTGATATTACGTAACAGTTCAGTATATTTTTCTATGTTTCTGTTGCTTCAAGTCTCTTCTTCATCTGTGAGGAGATTGTCCAGTATTCACTGCCATATAGAAGGACTGATATTACGTAACAGTTCAGTATATTTTTTCTATGTTTCTGTTGCTTCAAGTCTCTTCTTCATCTGTGAGGAGATTGTCCAGCATTCACTGCCATATAGAAGGACTGATATTACGTAACAGTTCAGTATATTTTTCTTTGTTTCTGTTGCTTCAAGTCTCTTCTTCATCTGTGAGGGGAGATTGTCCAGTATTCACTGCCATATAGAAGGACTGATATTACGTAACAGTTCAGTATATTTTTCTATGTTTCTGTTGCTTCAAGTCTCTTCTTCATTTGTGAGGAGATTGCCAGCATTCACTGCTATATAGAAGGACTGACATTACTTAACAGTTCAGTACTTGTTTCTTTGTTTCTGTTGCTTCAAGTCTCTTCTTCATCTGTGAGGAGATTGTCCAGTATTCACTGCCATATAGGAAGGACTGATATTACGTAACAGTTCAGTATATTTTTCTATGTTTCTGTTGCTTCAAGTCTCTTCTTCATCTGTGAGGAGATTGTCCAGCATTCACTGCTATATAGGAGGACTGATATTACGTAACAGTTCAGTACATTTTCTTTGTTTCTGTTGATTCAAGTCTCTTCTTCATCTGTGAGGAGATTGTCCAGTATTCACTGCCATATAGAAGGACTGATATTACATAACAGTTCAGTATATTTTTCTTTGTTTCTGTTGCTTCAAGTCTCTTCTTCATCTGTGAGGAGATTGTCCAGTATTCACTGCTATATAGAAGGACTGATATTACGTAACAGTTCAGTATATTTTTCTATGTTTTCTGTTGATTCAAGTCTCTTCTTCATCTGTGAGGAGATTGTCCAGTATTCACTGCCATATAGAAGGACTGATATTACGTAACAGTTCAGTATATTTTTCTATGTTTCTGTTGCTTCAAGTCTCTTCTTCATCTGTGAGGAGATTGTCCAGTATTCACTGCCATATAGAAGGACTGATATTACGTAACAGTTCAGTATATTTTTCTATGTTTCTGTTGCTTCAAGTCTCTTCTTCATCTGTGAGGAGATTGTCCAGCATTCACTGCCATATAGAAGGACTGATATTACGTAACAGTTCAGTATATTTTTCTATGTTTCTGTTGCTTCAAGTCTCTTCTTCATCTGTGAGGAGATTGTCCAGCATTCACTGCTATATAGGAGGACTGATATTACGTAACAGTTCAGTATATTTTCTATGTTTCTGTTGATTCAAGTCTCTTCTTCATCTGTGAGGAGATTGTCCAGTATTCACTGCTATATAGAAGGACTGATATTACGTAACAGTTCAGTATATTTTTCTATGTTTCTGTTGCTTCAAGTCTCTTCTTCATCTGTGAGGAGATTGTCCAGCATTCACTGCTATATAGAAGGACTGATATTACGTAACAGTTCAGTACATTTTTCTATGTTTCTGTTGATTCAAGTCTCTTCTTCATCTGTGAGGAGATTGTCCAGTATTCACTGCCATATAGAAGGACTGATATTACGTAACAGTTCAGTATATTTTTCTATGTTTCTGTTGTTTTCAAGTCTCTTCTTCATCTGTGAGGAGATTGTCCAGTATTCACTGCCATATAGAAGGACTGATATTACGTAACAGTTCAGTATTTTTCTATGTTTCTGTTGCTTCAAGTCTCTTCTTCATCTGTGAGGAGATTGTCCAGCATTCACTGCCATATAGAAGGACTGATATTACGTAACAGTTCAGTATATTTTTCTTGTTTCTGTTGCTTCAAGTCTCTTCTTCATCTGTGAGGAGATTGTCCAGTATTCACTGCTATATAGGAGGACTGATATTACGTAACAGTTCAGTATCTTTTTCTTTGTTTCTGTTGCTTCAAGTCTCTTCTTCATCTGTGAGGAGATTGTCCAGCATTCACTGCTATATAGGAGGACTGATATTACGTAAGGAGTTCAGTACTTAATTTTTCTATGTTTCTGTTGTTTCAAGTCTCTTCTTCATCTGTGAGGAGATTGTCCAGTATTCACTGCCATATAGAAGGACTGATATTACATAACAGTTCAGTATATTTTCTTTGTTTCTGTTGCTTCAAGTCTCTTCTTCATCTGTGAGGAGATTGTCCAGTATTCACTGCCATATAGAAGGACTGATATTACGTAACAGTTCAGTATATTTTTCTATGTTTCTGTTGCTTCAAGTCTCTTCTTCATCTGTGAGGAGATTGTCCAGTATTCACTGCCATATAGAAGGACTGATATTACGTAACAGTTCAGTATATTTTTCTATGTTTCTGTTGCTTCAAGTCTCTTCTTCATCTGTGAGGAGATTGTCCAGTATTCACTGCCATATAGAAGGACTGATATTACGTAACAGTTCAGTATATTTTCTATGTTTCTGTTGATTCAAGTCTCTTCTTCATCTGTGAGGAGATTGTCCAGCATTCACTGCTATATAGAAGGACTGATATTACGTAACAGTTCAGTATATTTTTCTATGTTTCTGTTGCTTCAAGTCTCTTCTTCATCTGTGAGGAGATTGTCCAGTATTCACTGCCATATAGAAGGACTGATATTACGTAACAGTTCAGTATATTTTTCTATGTTTCTGTTGATTCAAGTCTCTTCTTCATCTGTGAGGAGATTGTCCAGTATTCACTGCCATATAGAAGGACTGATATTACGTAACAGTTCAGTATATTTTTTCTATGTTTCTGTTGCTTCAAGTCTCTTCTTCATCTGTGAGGAGATTGTCCAGTATTCACTGCCATATAGAAGGACTGATATTACGTAACAGTTCAGTATATTTTTGTATGTTTCTGTTGCTTCAAGTCTCTTCTTCATCTGTGAGGAGATTGTCCAGTATTCACTGCCATATAGAAGGACTGATATTACGTAACAGTTCAGTATATTTTTCTATGTTTCTGTTGCTTCAAGTCTCTTCTTCATCTGTGAGGAGATTGTCCAGCATTCACTGCTATATAGGAGGACTGATATTACGTAACAGTTCAGTATATTTTTCTATGTTTCTGTTGATTCAAGTCTCTTCTTCATCTGTGAGGAGATTGTCCCATTCATTCACTGCCATATAGGAGGACTGATATTACGTAACAGTTCAGTACAGTTTTTTTTTTGTTTCTGTTGCTTCAAGTCTCTTCTTCATCTGTGAGGAGATTGTCCAGTATTCACTGCCATATAGAAGGACTGATATTACGTAACAGTTCAGTATATTTTTCTATGTTTCTGTTGCTTCAAGTCTCTTCTTCATCTGTGAGGAGATTGTCCAGCATTCACTGCCATATAGAAGGACTGATATTACGTAACAGTTCAGTATATTTTTTCTTTGTTTCTGTTGCTTCAAGTCTCTTCTTCATCTGTGAGGAGATTGTCCAGTATTCACTGCCATATAGGAGGACTGATATTACGTAACAGTTCAGTATATTTTTTCTTTTGTTTCTGTTGCTTCAAGTCTCTTCTTCATCTGTGAGGAGATTGTCCAGCATTCACTGCTATATAGGAGGACTGATATTACGTAACAGTTCAGTACATTTTTTCTATGTTTCTGTTGATTCAAGTCTCTTCTTCATCTGTGAGGAGATTGTCCAGTATTCACTGCCATATAGAAGGACTGATATTACATAACAGTTCAGTATATTTTTCTATGTTTCTGTTGCTTCAAGTCTCTTCTTCATCTGTGAGGAGATTGTCCAGTATTCACTGCCATATAGAAGGACTGATATTACGTAACAGTTCAGTATATTTTTCTATGTTTCTGTTGCTTCAAGTCTCTTCTTCATCTGTGAGGAGATTGTCCAGCATTCACTGCCATATAGAAGGACTGATATTACGTAACAGTTCAGTATATTTTTCTATGTTTCTGTTGCTTCAAGTCTCTTCTTCATCTGTGAGGAGATTGTCCAGCATTCACTGCTATATAGGAGGACTGATATTACGTAACAGTTCAGTATATTTTTCTATGTTTCTGTTGATTCAAGTCTCTTCTTCATCTGTGAGGAGATTGTCCAGCATTCACTGCTATATAGGAGGACTGATATTACGTAACAGTTCAGTATATTTTTCTATGTTTCTGTTGCTTCAAGTCTCTTCTTCATCTGTGAGGAGATTGTCCAGCATTCACTGCTATATAGGAGGACTGATATTACGTAAGAGTTCAGTACATTTTTCTATGTTTCTGTTGATTCAAGTCTCTTCTTCATCTGTGAGGAGATTGTCCAGTATTCACTGCCATATAGAAGGACTGATATTACATAACAGTTCAGTATATTTTTCTATGTTTCTGTTGCTTCAAGTCTCTTCTTTATCTGTGAGGAGATTGTCCAGTATTCACTGCCATATAGAAGGACTGATATTACGTAACAGTTCAGTATATTTTTCTATGTTTCTGTTGCTTCAAGTCTCTTCTTCATCTGTGAGGAGATTGTCCAGCATTCACTGCCATATAGAAGGACTGATATTACGTAACAGTTCAGTATATTTTTCTATGTTTCTGTTGCTTCAAGTCTCTTCTTCATCTGTGAGGAGATTGTCCAGCATTCACTGCCATATAGGAGGACTGATATTACGTAACAGTTCAGTATATTTTCTATGTTTCTGTTGATTCAAGTCTCTTCTTCATCTGTGAGGAGATTGTCCAGCATTCACTGCTATATAGGAGGACTGATATTACGTAACAGTTCAGTACATTTTTCTTTGTTTCTGTTGATTCAAGTCTCTTCTTCATCTGTGAGGAGATTGTCCAGTATTCACTGCCATATAGAAGGACTGATATTACATAACAGTTCAGTATATTTTTCTATGTTTCTGTTGCTTCAAGTCTCTTCTTCATCTGTGAGGAGATTGTCCAGTATTCACTGCCATATAGAAGGACTGATATTACGTAACAGTTCAGTATATTTTCTATGTTTCTGTTGCTTCAAGTCTCTTCTTCATCTGTGAGGAGATTGTCCAGTATTCACTGCCATATAGAAGGACTGATATTACGTAACAGTTCAGTATATTTTTCTATGTTTCTGTTGCTTCAAGTCTCTTCTTCATCTGTGAGGAGATTGTCCAGCATTCACTGCTATATAGGAGGACTGATATTACGTAACAGTTCAGTATATTTTTCTATGTTTCTGTTGCTTCAAGTCTCTTCTTCATCTGTGAGGAGATTGTCCAGCATTCACTGCTATATAGGAGGACTGATATTACGTAAGAGTTCAGTACTTTTTCTATGTTTCTGTTGCTTCAAGTCTCTTCTTCATCTGTGAGGAGATTGTCCAGTATTCACTGCTATATAGGAGGACTGATATTACGTAAGAGTTCAGTACTTTTTTCTATGTTTCTGTTGATTCAAGTCTCTTCTTCATCTGTGAGGAGATTGTCCAGTATTCACTGCCATATAGAAGGACTGATATTACATAACAGTTCAGTATATTTTCTATGTTTCTGTTGCTTCAAGTCTCTTCTTCATCTGTGAGGAGATTGTCCAGTATTCACTGCCATATAGAAGGACTGATATTACGTAACAGTTCAGTATATTTTTTCTATGTTTCTGTTGCTTCAAGTCTCTTCTTCATCTGTGAGGAGATTGTCCAGCATTCACTGCCATATAGAAGGACTGATATTACATAACAGTTCAGTATATTTTTCTATGTTTCTGTTGATTCAAGTCTCTTCTTCATCTGTGAGGAGATTGTCCAGCATTCACTGCTATATAGGAGGACTGATATTACGTAACAGTTCAGTATATTTTTCTATGTTTCTGTTGCTTCAAGTCTCTTCTTCATCTGTGAGGAGATTGTCCAGCATTCACTGCTATATAGGAGGACTGATATTACGTAAGAGTTCAGTACATTTTTCTATGTTTCTGTTGATTCAAGTCTCTTCTTCATCTGTGAGGAGATTGTCCAGTATTCACTGCCATATAGAAGGACTGATATTACGTAACAGTTCAGTATATTTTTCTATGTTTCTGTTGCTTCAAGTCTCTTCTTTATCTGTGAGGAGATTGTCCAGTATTCACTGCCATATAGAAGGACTGATATTACATAACAGTTCAGTATATTTTTCTTTGTTTCTGTTGCTTCAAGTCTCTTCTTCATCTGTGAGGAGATTGTCCAGCATTCACTGCCATATAGAAGGACTGATATTACGTAACAGTTCAGTATATTTTTCTTTGTTTCTGTTGCTTCAAGTCTCTTCTTCATCTGTGAGGAGATTGTCCAGCATTCACTGCTATATAGAAGGACTGATATTACGTAACAGTTCAGTATATTTTCTATGTTTCTGTTGATTCAAGTCTCTTCTTCATCTGTGAGGAGATTGTCCAGTATTCACTGCTATATAGAAGGACTGATATTACGTAACAGTTCAGTATATTTTTTATGTTTCTGTTGCTTCAAGTCTCTTCTTCATCTGTGAGGAGATTGTCCAGTATTCACTGCCATATAGAAGGACTGATATTACATAACAGTTCAGTACATTTTTTTTTCTGTTGTTTCTGTTGCTTCAAGTCTCTTCTTCATCTGTGAGGAGATTGTCCAGTATTCACTGCCATATAGAAGGACTGATATTACGTAACAGTTCAGTATATTTTTCTATGTTTCTGTTGCTTCAAGTCTCTTCTTCATCTGTGAGGAGATTGTCCAGCATTCACTGCCATATAGAAGGACTGATATTACGTAACAGTTCAGTATATTTTTCTTTGTTTCTGTTGCTTCAAGTCTCTTCTTCATCTGTGAGGAGATTGTCCAGCATTCACTGCCATATAGGAGGACTGATATTACGTAACAGTTCAGTATATTTTTCTTTGTTTCTGTTGCTTCAAGTCTCTTCTTCATCTGTGAGGAGATTGTCCAGCATTCACTGCTATATAGGAGGACTGATATTACGTAACAGTTCAGTATATTTTTTCTATGTTTCTGTTGATTCAAGTCTCTTCTTCATCTGTGAGGAGATTGTCCAGTATTCACTGCCATATAGAAGGACTGATATTACATAACAGTTCAGTATATTTTTCTATGTTTCTGTTGATTTCAAGTCTCTTCTTCATCTGTGAGGAGATTGTCCAGTATTCACTGCCATATAGAAGGACTGATATTACGTAACAGTTCAGTATCTTTTTCTTTGTTTCTGTTGCTTCAAGTCTCTTCTTCATCTGTGAGGAGATTGTCCAGCATTCACTGCCATATAGAAGGACTGATATTACGTAACAGTTCAGTATATTTTCTATGTTTCTGTTGCTTCAAGTCTCTTCTTCATCTGTGAGGAGATTGTCCAGCATTCACTGCTATATAGGAGGACTGATATTACGTAACAGTTCAGTATATTTTTCTATGTTTCTGTTGCTTCAAGTCTCTTCTTCATCTGTGAGGAGATTGTCCAGCATTCACTGCTATATAGGAGGACTGATATTACGTAACAGTTCAGTATATTTTTCTATGTTTCTGTTGCTTCAAGTCTCTTCTTCATCTGTGAGGAGATTGTCCAGTATTCACTGCCATATAGAAGGACTGATATTACGTAACAGTTCAGTATATTTTTCTATGTTTCTGTTGCTTCAAGTC
This sequence comes from Acanthosepion pharaonis, assembly GCA_903632075.3. Lineage (NCBI taxonomy): Eukaryota > Metazoa > Mollusca > Cephalopoda > Sepiida > Sepiidae > Acanthosepion > Acanthosepion pharaonis. The sequence goes on from CAHIKZ030000290.1 coordinate 546,510, forward strand.
TCTTCTTTATCTGTGAGGAGATTGTCCAGTATTCACTGCCATATAGAAGGACTGATATTACGTAACAGTTCAGTATATTTTCTATGTTTCTGTTGCTTCAAGTCTCTTCTTCATCTGTGAGGAGATTGTCCAGCATTCACTGCCATATAGAAGGACTGATATTACGTAACAGTTCAGTATATTTTTCTATGTTTCTGTTGCTTCAAGTCTCTTCTTCATCTGTGAGGAGATTGTCCAGTATTCACTGCTGATATATAGGAGGACTGATATTACGTAACAGTTCAGTATATTTTTCTATGTTTCTGTTGTTTCAAGTCTCTTCTTCATCTGTGAGGAGATTGTCCAGCATTCACTGCCATATAGGAGGACTGATATTACGTAACAGTTCAGTACATTTTTTCTATGTTTCTGTTGATTCAAGTCTCTTCTTCATCTGTGAGGAGATTGTCCAGCATTCACTGCCATATAGAAGGACTGATATTACGTAACAGTTCAGTATTTTTCTATGTTTCTTTGATTCAAGTCTCTTCTTCATCTGTGAGGAGATTGTCCAGTATTCACTGCCATATAGAAGGACTGATATTACGTAACAGTTCAGTATATTTTCTATGTTTCTGTTGCTTCAAGTCTCTTCTTCATCTGTGAGGAGATTGTCCAGCATTCACTGCCATATAGAAGGACTGATATTACGTAACAGTTCAGTATATTTTTCTATGTTTCTGTTGCTTCAAGTCTCTTCTTCATCTGTGAGGAGATTGTCCAGCATTCACTGCCATATAGAAGGACTGATATTACGTAACAGTTCAGTATATTTTTCTATGTTTCTGTTGATTCAAGTCTCTTCTTCATCTGTGAGGAGATTGTCCAGCATTCACTGCTATATAGGAGGACTGATATTACGTAACAGTTCAGTATATTTTTCTATGTTTCTGTTGATTCAAGTCTCTTCTTCATCTGTGAGGAGATTGTCCAGCATTCACTGCCATATAGGAGGACTGATATTACGTAAGAGTTCAGTACATTTTTCTATGTTTCTGTTGATTCAAGTCTCTTCTTCATCTGTGAGGAGATTGTCCAGTATTCACTGCCATATAGAAGGACTGATATTACATAACAGTTCAGTATATTTTTCTATGTTTCTGTTGCTTCAAGTCTCTTCTTCATCTGTGAGGAGATTGTCCAGTATTCACTGCCATATAGAAGGACTGATATTACGTAACAGTTCAGTATATTTTTCTATGTTTCTGTTGCTTCAAGTCTCTTCTTCATCTGTGAGGAGATTGTCCAGCATTCACTGCCATATAGAAGGACTGATATTACGTAACAGTTCAGTATATTTTTCTATGTTTCTGTTGCTTCAAGTCTCTTCTTCATCTGTGAGGAGATTGTCCAGCATTCACTGCCATATAGGAGGACTGATATTACGTAACAGTTCAGTATATTTTTCTATGTTTCTGTTGCTTCAAGTCTCTTCTTCATCTGTGAGGAGATTGTCCAGCATTCACTGCTATATAGGAGGACTGATATTACGTAAGAGTTCAGTACTCTTTTCTTTGTTTCTGTTGCTTCAAGTCTCTTCTTCATCTGTGAGGAGATTGTCCAGTATTCACTGCCATATAGAAGGACTGATATTACGTAACAGTTCAGTATATTTTTCTATGTTTCTGTTGCTTCAAGTCTCTTCTTCATCTGTGAGGAGATTGTCCAGCATTCACTGCCATATAGAAGGACTGATATTACGTAACAGTTCAGTATATTTTTCTTTGTTTCTGTTGCTTCAAGTCTCTTCTTCATCTGTGAGGAGATTGTCCAGCATTCACTGCCATATAGGAGGACTGATATTACGTAACAGTTCAGTATATTTTTCTTTGTTTCTGTTGCTTCAAGTCTCTTCTTCATCTGTGAGGAGATTGTCCAGCATTCACTGCTATATAGGAGGACTGATATTACGTAACAGTTCAGTATACTGTTTTTCTTCATGTTTCTGTTGATTCAAGTCTCTTCTTCATCTGTGAGGAGATTGTCCAGTATTCACTGCCATATAGAAGGACTGATATTACATAACAGTTCAGTATATTTTTCTATGTTTCTGTTGCTTCAAGTCTCTTCTTCATCTGTGAGGAGATTGTCCAGTATTCACTGCCATATAGAAGGACTGATATTACGTAACAGTTCAGTATTTTTTCTATGTTTCTGTTGCTTCAAGTCTCTTCTTCATCTGTGAGGAGATTGTCCAGCATTCACTGCCATATAGAAGGACTGATATTACGTAACAGTTCAGTATATTTTTCTATGTTTCTGTTGCTTCAAGTCTCTTCTTCATCTGTGAGGAGATTGTCCAGCATTCACTGCCATATAGGAGGACTGATATTACGTAACAGTTCAGTATATTTTTTCTATGTTTCTGTTGATTCAAGTCTCTTCTTCATCTGTGAGGAGATTGTCCAGCATTCACTGCTATATAGGAGGACTGATATTACGTAACAGTTCAGTATATTTTTCTATGTTTCTGTTGCTTCAAGTCTCTCTTCTTCATCTGTGAGGAGATTGTCCAGCATTCACTGCTATATAGGAGGACTGATATTACGTAACAGTTCAGTATATTTTTCTATGTTTCTGTTGATTCAAGTCTCTTCTTCATCTGTGAGGAGATTGTCCAGTATTCACTGCCATATAGAAGGACTGATATTACATAACAGTTCAGTATATTTTTCTATGTTTCTGTTGCTTCAAGTCTCTTCTTCATCTGTGAGGAGATTGTCCAGTATTCACTGCCATATAGAAGGACTGATATTACGTAACAGTTCAGTATATTTTCTATGTTTCTGTTGCTTCAAGTCTCTTCTTCATCTGTGAGGAGATTGTCCAGCATTCACTGCCATATAGAAGGACTGATATTACGTAACAGTTCAGTATATTTTTCTATGTTTCTGTTGCTTCAAGTCTCTTCTTCATCTGTGAGGAGATTGTCCAGCATTCACTGCTATATAGGAGGACTGATATTACGTAACAGTTCAGTATATTTTTTTCTATTTTTCTATGATTTACGTAACAGTTTATATTCAAGTCTCTTCTTCATCTGTGAGGAGATTGTCCAGCATTCACTGCTATATAGGAGGACTGATATTACGTAAGAGTTCAGTACATTTTTCTATGTTTCTGTTGATTCAAGTCTCTTCTTCATCTGTGAGGAGATTGTCCAGTATTCACTGCCATATAGAAGGACTGATATTACATAACAGTTCAGTATATTTTTCTATGTTTCTGTTGCTTCAAGTCTCTTCTTCATCTGTGAGGAGATTGTCCAGTATTCACTGCCATATAGAAGGACTGATATTACGTAACAGTTCAGTATATTTTTCTATGTTTCTGTTGCTTCAAGTCTCTTCTTCATCTGTGAGGAGATTGTCCAGCATTCACTGCCATATAGAAGGACTGATATTACGTAACAGTTCAGTATATTTTTCTATGTTTCTGTTGCTTCAAGTCTCTTCTTCATCTGTGAGGAGATTGTCCAGCATTCACTGCTATATAGGAGGACTGATATTACGTAACAGTTCAGTATATTTTTCTATGTTTCTGTTGATTCAAGTCTCTTCTTCATCTGTGAGGAGATTGTCCAGCATTCACTGCTATATAGGAGGACTGATATTACGTAAGAGTTCAGTACATTTTTCTTTTGTTTCTGTTGATTTCAAGTCTCTTCTTCATCTGTGAGGAGATTGTCCAGTATTCACTGCCATATAGAAGGACTGATATTACATAACAGTTCAGTATATTTTTCTATGTTTCTGTTGCTTCAAGTCTCTTCTTCATCTGTGAGGAGATTGTCCAGCATTCACTGCCATATAGGAGGACTGATATTACGTAACAGTTCAGTACATTTTCTATGTTTCTGTTGATTCAAGTCTCTTCTTCATCTGTGAGGAGATTGTCCAGCATTCACTGCCATATAGAAGGACTGATATTACATAACAGTTCAGTATATTTTTCTATGTTTCTGTTGCTTCAAGTCTCTTCTTCATCTGTGAGGAGATTGTCCAGTATTCACTGCCATATAGAAGGACTGATATTACGTAACAGTTCAGTATATTTTTCTATGTTTCTGTTGCTTCAAGTCTCTTCTTCATCTGTGAGGAGATTGTCCAGCATTCACTGCCATATAGAAGGACTGATATTACGTAACAGTTCAGTATATTTTTCTATGTTTCTGTTGATTCAAGTCTCTTCTTCATCTGTGAGGAGATTGTCCAGTATTCACTGCCATATAGAAGGACTGATATTACGTAACAGTTCAGTATATTTTTCTATGTTTCTGTTGCTTCAAGTCTCTTCTTCATCTGTGAGGAGATTGTCCAGCATTCACTGCTATATAGGAGGACTGATATTACGTAAGAGTTCAGTATATTTTTCTATGTTTCTGTTGCTTCAAGTCTCTTCTTCATCTGTGAGGAGATTGTCCAGCATTCACTGCTATATAGGAGGACTGATATTACGTAACAGTTCAGTATATTTTTCTATGTTTCTGTTGATTCAAGTCTCTTCTTCATCTGTGAGGAGATTGTCCAGTATTCACTGCCATATAGAAGGACTGATATTACGTAACAGTTCAGTATATTTTTCTATGTTTCTGTTGATTCAAGTCTCTTCTTCATCTGTGAGAAGATTGTCCAGCATTCACTGCCATATAGAAGGACTGATATTACATAACAGTTCAGTACTATTTCCTTTGTTTATGCAAAAGAATTGCAGAGAGAAAACAAGTGTGTTCAAGAGTTATACGTTGCTTAGAGCTATAAACAGACAGGAAGTCGTGGAAAGCCACATCCGTCCACATTCTGAAGAGAAATTGCATATAAATGGTGTCGATGCAAACTGCAAGCAAGAAATTAAACGCAACAGTCAGTATTTTTTTCATGGCCAACCACCGAACTATTTGAGTTTCATTTTGTAAAAATTGAATCTTTCTGATTTTCGCTTACGAGAAATGCAACTGAGATCGTTAAAAACTTTTCTGTGGTGATGTGTGCTTTGCCACTTTCAGTCACCCAATTGCGCAGAATTTCTTGAAACGTTATCTTTATTTTAATTCCACGATTATTTTCTAGTCGTGGAACTCATAAGGAACTTTTTGGGTTTAATTAAAAGACTTAAAAGATAGCGAAAATTATTTTTCAATATTTGATATTGAAGCATACAGAAATACGCTAATATTCTTGCTAAATTCTTTTTTATACTTGTAGAGCCTTGTAAGAAATATCAGGAAATCCGTGACAACGACCGAAGCATCTTGTCGGGTCCTGGAAATAAATGTGATAAACATCTTACACATGGTTGGTACAGATTCTATATTGACGACGAATCAGCCATAATACCTACACAGTGCATCAAGGTGAGCATCTTACATAACACTACACTTATCTCTTTCTTTCTCACTCACATACCCTATAGAATCCTGGTCACGGCACCATTTTATAGAAATTGCATTAATTCATGACGGAGATGACCGACTTAGAATGAATTTAATTTTGGTGAAGTATCTAGAGATTTAGAGCAAAACTCCAGAAGGTGTACCCCGCTAATCGTCTAACGTAAGACTATATTTCTCACTTTGTCACGTATACACCTTTTTATTATTAAATATGAAATAAAGTATAATATAATTTTTTATTAACCAAAATAGTGCACATTTAACAATTTTGATTAACTGATAAATATTCATTGCACGATCTTTATATTATGCGTGAATTTTTTCACTGGTACAGCTGGTTAACTATAATTTTTACAAGAAATGGATATGCAAGAAAAGCCTTTAGCATGAGGTTTTATCTAAAATTAGATATGGACACCAGATTTCCCTACCAGCTTCTCGAACCGCCCAGAAATCAAGCCAACTGATTTCACCAGGAACTCTTGTGGTATGAAAGAATATAACTTCTTGTATTCGCCCTTCAAGTTCTTCCAAAGTCTTGGTTTGGTGTAGTAGACTTGCTCCTTTAACCAATTCCAAAGAAAAACTTCATGAAGTGTTAAGTCAGAACTCATGGCTGGCTACTCATATATAAAATAGGGAGTTACTTTTCAATCTCCATGTACATTTAGATGTCAATTCCAGAATAACTTTTATGAGCAACAACATGTGCTTCTCAATATATAGCTGGTGGGACATGAAAAAAAATGACCCATTATTTAAACATAAATTGAAACATACCCATTCGTAAAAATACTTTCAAATTTTGCATAATGCTTCTTAAAATTATTTTCTTATTATGTACACTTTAATTAAATATGGCTGTACATTGAAAAATAGCAAATATAAAGAATTGTGAGGTGATATTTTTTAAGCAAATCACCCCAAGCAAGGCGTAAGTGGCACTAGCACGCAAGGGGTTACAGTAAGAGTAAGAGTATAGAGGAGTGTTGCGAAAAGGATAAAACAAAGGACAGGGGTCAAGGTCAAGTAATCAGAAGATGTCGATTGACATTACATTTGAATATTTGAAGATGCCAAACTAGTAGCACGCTTAAATTCATGCAGTTTGGGAACCAATGAAAGTAGCTTGGTATATAAATTCAGTTACGGTCGTGACCACGTCAGCGGTGGACCGGGCAAAGCGGGAACCTATTGCTTGCCTGAAAGCAGATCATGGAATTTTAGTTGCTTAACCATTTCGGCGTTGATTAAAGCCTCGAAGACTTTGCTGAAGAGTAGGAGAATGATAAGACGGTAGTTAGATGGGTCAGAAGGGTCATCAGTGTTCTTAAAGACAGGGGCAACAGTCTGGAAAGCACGAGTCAGTGAGGCAATTGTTATATAGCTTGGAGAGAACTGGTAGTTGGACGTTTGCAAAAAAAAATGTTTTTTGATCCGTGAGAAAAGTTTCAAGAGGAGCAAACAAGCTGCCCAAATGAAATTCCATAAAGAAACCGTTCAGTTCGTAGCAGGGGTGTCATTGAAGCCGTCAAGAAGAGGGTGGAAATAAATCCACGAAGAAGCATAAAGAAGATGGCAAAAGAGCTGTATATTTCGAACAGGTCGCTAATGGGGATTGCGAAAGAGGATTTAAAGTCTAAAAACCACACAAGATTCAACGATCATAACTTCTCTTAAATGCCTTCAAGTAAAAACTTCTTGGCAGAAGGTGGAAAATGGTAAAGGACATGCCGTAGACGAAGTCTTCGATTACGTTGATGAAACATTTTTCAGTGTGGAGGCTGTGGTCATCTATCAAACTATAGGATTTACGCCACCCACCAAGAAACATCTCAGAAAGAGTCAGAAAAGATCTCAAGCGACAGAAACTAATTGGTATCAGGGTTTGGACTACTGTTGCTTTTGATTATTCGAAATCGCCCTTGGTGTTGATTTTAGGAGAAGTGAAAGGGACTAGAAGTTTACGAGTAAATATCGGGGAGTAATGTGTTGCCCTGGTTGTTAGGTACATTTCAAACTTGCAGACTTCACTCAAGACAGATCTCCAGTCTGCACGACCAATTTGATGCAGAACTGATGCAAGACATTTCCGTGGTTTTTTGACAAGTTAATTCGATCTCCATCAAGCTCTGACATTAATCCTATGAACTTTTGACCTATATTAAAATGCAATGCTTTTTGCATCCCATACTCAAGTGCGTCAAACCTGAAATAAGACCTTATCATGTTGTATAATAAAAGTTCACAATCCAATTCTACATATACACGCACGCAGTCTCCTCGCAAAAACCTCCATTATTTAGCGCATGGATACATGTATTTATGACACAAGGCCGAAGGTTTAAGTGGGGAAAGGTTAGTTGGCATTGTCTATCTTATTCCAAATGAATCAACTCTTTTCCTGCGTCCTGGGTAAGACGATAAACTACGTCCAGCAGCAAGTCCTCTGATCAGAAGGTTTTGAGGAGCGTGGAACCACTCTTAATTGCTGATTTTCCCAGGTCCACCCTGACCCGGGGTGGTAGCACATGTTAGGGTCCCAGATATGGGCAAATAGTTGACTATTACCAGCAATACTTTTTTGAAAAAATTATTACCAGCAATACAATTTTGAAGGAAAAATATTACCAGAAACAGATTTTTGGCGAAACAAAATATTACCAGCAATAACAAATTTTGTCGGCATTAAATAAACCATTGAGGTTGATATGCCGTAAAATAAACCAAACCAAACCAATCCATAGCAAAGAATACATATTCTATTCATACGAATCTATCCTAAAAATGTCGACATTAAATAACCCATTGAGGTTGATATGCCGTAAAACAAAATAAACCAAACTAATCTAAACAAAAGAATGCATATTCTATTCATACGAATCTATCCTAAAAATGTTGTCGGCATTAAATAATCCATTGAGGTTGATATGCTGTAAAACAAAATAAACCAAACCAAACCAACTCTCTTCCTATTCACTGTAACAATTGAGACAATCACCACAAGAACCAGTCCTTCTCCAGCCAATCCTAACATGTACCATAATACCACATTTTCACAGGGGACCTAATAAAAGTCGTATGCTGATAAAAATTTCTGAATATATACATATTTATTACAAAAATACATAAAACTTTCCACATGAAATGAAGGTCGAGGGTTGAAGCCATTAACCAAAAAAAAAAGAAAATAAAACATTCAAATGAAAATCAAACTATGTTATTAGTAGTGACCCGTTGAAATCACCAAAAAATAAGTGTGGCCACTGTATTCTGCCGATAAACAGAATCAAGAAGGTCACTTGTTAATGGCGGAGGACGCACGGAAATCAATTTTGGAGTGGGGAAGTATAATAGGCTGGTTCAAAAATGGGGTGATAAGTTTATGTATTGATTGTAATATAAAATTGATCCCCCACTTTATGTCTACATTATAATTTCTTGTCGGCATGTCTTCTAGATGTCTTCAGACATGCGAATGGTCTTGTCAAATTCTCTTTGATTCACAGTCATCTCCGCCACTGCTACCAATTGGGGTAGGGTGGGGGGAGAATGGGAATAGAGAGAGCGGACGACGATCCCGATCTTTGAATGCTAGAGAGGTGCCGACAAATTATTGAGATCATCGAGTTCATAACTTTACCTAATTCAACTTTACCTGTTATCCCAAATTCCAAAACACTATTAAAAAGAGAGAGAGGAAAACACAATTAAAAAGAGAGAGAGGAAAACACAATTAAAAAGAGAGAGAGGAAAACACTATTAAAAAGAGACAGAAAACACTATTAAAGAGAGAGAGGAAAACTCTATTAAAAAGAGAGAGGAAAACACTATTAAAGAGAGAGAGGAAACTATTAAAAAGAGAGAGAACAATTAAGGAAAAGGAACATGAATTAAGAAGACAGAAGATAACGATTGACATGGCATTTAAATTTTTAACGATCGAAGTTGATTGAAAAGCAAGAAGCCTGTAATTATTACTATGTTAGAAAAATAATAATAGATAATATATTTAATTTAATGTTTCAAAAAATACATTTACTAATACTAATGAGAAATCTTAAAGAACTGTTATTTGTAAGTAGCGTCTCATGATACTAGTCATAAAGGCTGGCCGTAAATCATCTTGTCATTTTTAATAGATAATATTTCTTTAAATCTTTTAACGGTTGACATTGCATTTAAATTTTTGAAGATCGAATTAGATTGGAAAAGAAGAAGCGTGTCATTATTATTATTATGTTATAAAAATAATAATAATAGTCAGTTAGTTATGTGCCATGCGTGACACACGATTAGGCGATCATGTATCTTTCGATACATGACTGACGAGGCATATTTTTTCCCGCCGCAATAGGTTGCCATTTCTTTCTGCGGTAGATTAGTTGCCATCCAAGGCTACAGAACCCGGTCGTAGCTGCTTGTGGGGGGGGGGTCCTACCTTTCTCAAGAATATTACTTTTGGCCTTGTGCCACATCTAAGCTACGCTTAGAAAATCAACATTAGTAGTTTTAGTTGGTTCAGTTTATTTTAAAAGTGGACCCCAAAATTTTCAAGTTACAAAATTCAAAATTCAGTAGTGTTTGGTTTTCAAATGTCGTCTAGTCTAATAATCATAAACACACGATATGACCCCCCCCACACACACACACACACAAAAAAAAAAATTCTCGCATTATTCTGGCTTAAATATTGAACACTCAACTCCTAGGTAACCAAATATTTTTAATTGATATTTTAAGTAGGTAAATCGTCAGGATGACCCATAGCATTCCACCTGTTTTTTCTGGTGATCTCCCGTAGTTCCCATGTCGGAATGTTTACGTATGAAGTGTCTTTTGAAGAGCACCCTTTCAGTACAATGCCAAATCTAATCTGTTAGATTCTGTCAGAGACCACATCCAGCATCTTGCTAACCGATATCTTCACTATAACACTGGCAAGCCTGTGTTTTTGTGTGCTATGCCTTACCAGAGGACAACCCACGATTTGGTGGTTGTGGTTTTCTAATCAGAATTGTCCTTCTCTGGTTACCAACAACAGCTAGAGACCTCAGTCTTCACTTCTATTTTATAAATAGCTAGTGGGGAGAAATTGATTCATACCCTTTCCCAAGATGATTTGTGCATAATTGACTGCAAGGAACTCGACTAGAATTTGAACTCTGCTTTCCATTGTCTCATTCCGAGCTACCATTCACTACGTCATCCGCACATTTCCGCTGCAATTTGATCTTATTTTGATGAATCTGGTTTGTGGGCATAAAAATGTTCATCTACCTTACATCTACAGACAACCTAGTAGAGTTTTCCTCATAGACTACAATGATTTCTTTTTTTCAGCCTGGATTTTGTGGTGCAGTCATTGGAATGCACGTCAATTTAAATGGAGCATCGATGCCTGCAGAAGGTGAGACGATATCTGCTGTGGCCTGCGGGTCCTATTCGATCCTGGATCACTGGTCTTGCTGTGCCCTCCAACAGGATATCCATATTCGACATTGCCCCGGCAATTTCTATATTTACAAGCTCAAACCGACTGACAGGTGCCCCGTTTCCTATTGTACTGTGAAAAGTAAGTAATCGAATTTTATTTTCCCGGTAATAATATTGCAAAGTAATGGGTAACTTGGACTGGATTTATGCTTTGTATGCTAGTCTAGTTGACAAACTAGTTTAACAAACGTATTCATACCCCGGATCCCCCTCCTGCTTTTTGCAGGGGGGGCGAGGTCTGCTGAAAGGACGATTTTTTCTCTTGACATTTACTATGACTGTATACTCTCTCAGCAATTTTTTTATAAGAGCTTTTTTTTTTCATTTCACCCTAAGCGAGTCAAGCCACTAAGACACAAGGGGTTACTGAGTGTGAGAGAGGAAAGCACTATTAAAAAGAGATAGGAAAACAATATTAAAAAGAGAGAGAAAACACTATTAAAGAGAGAGAGGAAAACTATTAAAAAGAGAGAAAAACACTATTAAAGAGAGAGAGGAAAACTATTAAAAAGAGAAAAACACTATTAAAAATAGACAGAGGAAAACACTATTAAAAAGAGACAGAGGAAAACACTATTAAAAAGAGAGAGAAAACACTATTAAAAAGAGAGAGAAAAACGCTATTAAAAAGAGATAGGAAAACACTATTAAAGAGAGAGAGAGAAAAACACTATTTAAAAGAGAGAAAAAAACACTATTAAAAAGAGAGAGAACAATTAAGGAAAAGGAACATGAATTAAGAAGACAGAAGATAACGATTGACATGGCATTTAAATTTTTAAAGATCGCAGTTGACTGGAAAGCAAGAAGCCTGTAATTATTACTATGTTAGAAAAATAATAGTTATATTTAATTTAATGTTTAAAAACAATACATTTACTAATACTAGTGAGAAATCCTAAAGAACTGTTATTTGTAAGTAGCGTCTCATGATACTAGTCATAAAGGCTGACCGTAAATCATCTTGTCATTTTTAATGGATAATATTTCTTTAAATCTTTTAACAGTTGACATTGCAATTAAATTTTTGAAGATCGAATTAGATTGGAAAGCAAGAAGCCTGTCATTATCATTATGTTATAAAAATAATAATAATAGTCCGTTAGTTATGTGCCATGCGTGACACACGATTAGGCGATCATGTATCTTTCGATACATGACTGACGAGGCAGATTTTTTCCCGCCGCAATAGGTTGCCATTTCTTTATGCGGTAGATTAGTTGCCATCCAAAGCTACAGAACCCGCTCGTAGCTGGTGGGGGGATTTTCCAAGAGTATTACTTTTGGCCTTGCTATGCTTCGAAAATAAACATGAGTAGTTTAAGTTGGTCCAGTTTATTTTAAAAGTGGACCCCAAAATTTACAAGTTACAAAATTCAAAATTTAGTAGCGTTTGGTTTTCAAATGTCGTCCAATCTAGTAATCATAATCACAAGCCTGATTTCTCAAGTAATATGGATGAAAAAATTGATGGATGACTTAGATGTAAAATAATTCTGATCGTCCATTTCATGACCGTTTGTTTGATGATCTACAAGCAGGATTACCAGTTTGAGCTACCAAGTAACGAATTAAGCAGGGTTTAAATGCCCAGAGACTTTAAAATGTTGAACTACCCAGCTTTTCAGTTAAAGCCTAAGGTAGCCAAGCTTATTTGAAAAGTAATTCTAAATGTCACAAAAAGTGAAATTCAAAATTTAGTAGTGATGGTTTTTAAAAAATAACCATTTTTAAAATTTCGAATAGAGATTCGTTTGAAATCAATTATGGCGAAAAGTGAGGGATCAGTGCATTATTTAATTGTAAAACAAAATTGATCTTTTGCTTAATAAAAGTTCATTTTTAATGAAATATTGAAGATCTACAAGTAAGATCGTTAGATTGAGCTACGAAATAACGAATTCAGCTACAGTTAGTACCACTAAATTTACTACAGTCTAGCACTACTAAATTTAGAAATGACTTAATTCTCACTAGTAGTCAAAGTTGGCTCACCTTATTTTTAAAAGCAGTTCTAAAAGATCTAAAGAATCGAATTTCAAAACGTAATAGCATTCGGGTTTCAACATTTGGCCAGTCTTGCAAACCTTGCCTTCACAAGCCCCACCAATAAAATGGATAGAAAGAATCTATCGACTATCTATATTTCTCATGTTGTCTGTCTGTGTGTCTGTCGTGGGCGTTGTTACTTCGCTCAGGCCGCATTTCTCACCCGATTTCGATGCGGTTTTTACCACAAGTTTGCAAATGGCTGCCTTAAGGACATGACGCAGCCCGATTTTTCAGTTCGAACTCAGGTTCCGAAAAAATCGATAATCGAAAAAATCTGCTTACAGAAGGAATTATTGCATTTCAACCAAATTTGACACCCTCTTAGAGTCTACCTTTAGAAGTGTTGTCCAGAAGTTTCATGACCACGGACCCCTAAACAGCGCGGAAAATCGATAAAACCCAAAAGCCGATACGCCCAGATTGCACCTGAACCGCATGTTAGTTTTTAGCGAAAACCGAGCGTATTTATGAGGAGGCCATTGGGAGTCACCATGTGAAGTTTCAACCCTGAGCGCCCCCAAACAGAGTGCAAATGGACAATCGGTCAACCCTTAAAAATGTTTTTCCGGTTGGGTATTTCCTAAATGCAGATTAATTTAAGGTCACACTATGCGCGGGAAGAAACAGGTTAGTGCGTGCAGTGCTGTATGAGTCGTACGATTTTTGAATCAAGCACGGGCAACGCCGGGCCATGCTTCTAGTAGTAAATATTTTGTTTAATTTTGAAACATTTACTATTATAGTTCGTTATTTGTGGCGTTCGATTTGGGCCTTGTTAAGATTAGCCCACTACAAGAGATGTATGAATGAGTAAATAAAACACGATAAACTAAATCTTAAGAACAAGTAAACCTGGAGTATAACAATAATAATTTATAAACATTAATAAATAGTTTTGCAATGTACAAAAACAGTACTAATGTTCATTAATGGTACAAGGTTTGTATTTAAGTAAGATTAAATAAAATGTTTGTTTATTTGTTACATTTCAATGAATACAAGAGTTTGTAAAAGTACTAGTTAAAGTGTTTTCGAGAGTTGCTCGTTTAATTTGGTAATATGTCCTGTGAATAAGAAAAAAGAGGTAGAATGTATGAGAGAAATAAAGGGGGTGAACATGACAAGAAAGACGTGAGGAGTGATTGTGGTTGTTGAAGCCGACATGCCTTTGATTTATCCGCTCACAGTTGTAAGTGTTTATCTCTCCGTGTCTTCTCTGTGTGTCACCTCTTGGAATCTCTCTTATTTTTTTTCTTTTAGACAGGGGTCTATTTATATTGTCAGCGAACTTGAAAGAGGCTCCGATTAATTTGTTGATTATTTCATGCGCGCTCATTTCTTAATGGCCAGCATATATTAATTTGGGCTTGTATTTAATAAACTTCAACCGGTGGTTATGCGTGGAGTCAATTGCGCAAAGGCCTAAATATGTCATCATGTCTTCAGCTATGACAGAGGTAACTTCCTGCTTCTACTCTTAGTGTCACTATACTATATCTAAAACATTACTTCTTTTCAGATTCAACCAACATGGAATCCAAAGTAACTGTTCGCCATGGATACCATATTTCTCATGTAGATACGACAGTGGCTGAGATAACGACCCAACAAATAGAAACAACAGAGAGTCCAAATTACACTACAGGTCAGTACCAAGATGACACGATAATTGGCATTTTCATGACATCATATAGGGTTCGAACTAATGCTTGGCGGCTACAGTTGTTATTCCGTAGTGCACCGTCCCGAATGTGTCACTGTCTTATTTTCCATGGTTGTCTTCAATCAAATGCATCAAATCGCAATCTTTCTGTTTCATACTAAAACTCAAATCGGCCATCTTTTCAACACGAGGAAGGTTTTCTTGTAACTATAAATAGCACAGTGCATATAATCTGTATTGGCTACTTTTTGAGAGAAATTTGGAATTTTGCCGATTACTTGTCAACGGTGGAGAGGGTGAACGTCTCCTATTTTCAGCATTTGCAAACATATATGATACACGGTGATGCTTCTCACTGAAGAATGTTTGTAGGAAAACAATTCTTTTTTTTTTATACTATTTTCATTGTTCGGGCTGTTGTCCTCATCTTTATTGTCATATTCCTAAGATTTCGGTCATTGTATGCTCCGGCTTTCTTCTGATGATATGCGTTGGGATTTCAATCGAACCCTTTATTTCGTCCATCGGAGTAAATTGTCTAAGTAGCTATATTTTATTGGGTATCTCAATTTCAGTTGTCTCTCATCTTTAGTAACTCAACTCTCCAAGTTTTTTGTTCACCTCTGCTGTGGGCAGGGATTGAACTCACAATTGGGGGGGGGATTTATAAACCTACCGTTTTTGGTTTTTGCCAGAGCTCATATTACAATTTGTTTTTATAATTGTTTTTTTTCTCTGGAACTCTGTATTACTGGCTCCCATATTGTATTCATGTCTGTACTTGGCTGGCTTGAAAAGGGAGATAACTGAAACTGATATATTCAGTAAAGGCTTGTCGAAATAGATCAATCTACCCCGGTGGACGAAATGAAGAATTCGGTTTGAAATTCCAACTTATATTACCTGAAGAAAGCCGGAGTGTACAACGGCCGAAACGTTGGGAATATGACACTAAAGATGAGGACAATAGTCTGAACAATGTAAATAGTGTAACTAGTTACAATATCTCATCTCAGAAATATAGGCTGAATACTTTTTTTTTTACCAGGAAATATCATGTTCTCACTAACTGCTGATTTGTCAGTTTACGGGTCAATAAAAAGACACTGCTACGGCCTGATTCTTTTTCCTTTTTTTTGGGGGGGGGACTTGTGATCGTTGACTGACCGTATTACAGAAATGCGATAACTTTCCAACAAGCTGTGCGACGTTCTATTAGAATGGAGATATTTCTTCTCCTTAATCTTTAAACTTAAATTATCATCATCTATTTTACACACACAATGTTATATAGTAAGTACATGCTGAGATATTGTTCTTTAATGTTTGATAATAATACGAGAATAAAACTTTTCTTTGAACATTTATTAGAACTCAAATCCACGACTGTGGAACTCATACATGCGATCCATTGCTATTGTCTCGACAATTGAAGGCGACATTGAAGATATCACCTGCGCTTACAGCATACACCTTTGTGCAAAATAAGTGAAACAACCGCTTTAGTTTCCTTCATTTCACCATACGGTTAGTTTTAGACCCACTGGAGTGACAAGGTGTAATCGATTACTATTTTTTCTCAGATTAGCTCATTTGCAGTAGTGTGCAGTAATATGAATCTATTTTCGGGGTGTATAATGAAATTTGTTTAGCCTTGAAAAATATTGCGGTATCCGTGATTGCATCATATTGTCATCACGCCCAGACACTATTGTCTCCACTGTCGATTAGTTGTCCTACGGCCATTGTCTGCGATGGACGTTACTCCAAGGAAGCTTACGAAAATTGTAACACTGCACGAACACACTGGCAAGTCTTAACAGTTATCAAATCAAAGTACTATAGACTGGACGGGAAACTCTCCTGATTTAAATCTAATTGAAAAAATGTGGTCAAACGATTTTGTGTAATGGACGTACTAACATATGCACTGAGTCATGTTTCATTGATAAAATACGAAAAAACGTAAATAATAACGGAATTATTTGTTTTGTTTCAATTAATTTGCACAAAGGTGTTTATGCGATCCACTGCTAAACTTGCCTTGAAAAAATGGTCAACTCATTCTAACACTTCAAGAAGCACCTTGCTCCATCTCATATGCCAGAATCCTGGGTAAGACAATAAACTTCATCCGACAACAAGGCCTCTGATCAGGAGGTTTTGAGGAGCGTAGAACCACCCCTTAACTGCCGGTGTTTCCAGGTTCGGCCTGTCCCAGCTATGGGCAAATAGTTAACTCAAAACTGGAGTCAAAACGCTATGAAAGTGTAAAAATAGGTTTTAATACCAGCGATATATATTTATAAAAAATTATTACCAGCAATACATCTTTGAAGAAAAAAACATTACCAGCAATAAAAAACATTGCCATCAATTGTCGGCATTAAATAACCCATTGAGGTGTTGATATGCCGTAAACAAACCGACATTTCTTTATTTGGTTGAGCTATCACGCCAACCATCATGGACCTACATCAAGATCGGAAGTTCATCAGTGTGGCATCCTTTGTTATTATATAATTGGCCAATGTAGGTGTTTAGATGGCGACTCACCCGTCTTGTGTCATGACTAGGTGTCCAGAGCAGTAGATCACTCACAAGTTCTTGTTTTGCCCGCCAGTAGTGTCCTGCAAAGCGCATTCTACATTCACACAAGATTGTAAACATGTCAGGGATGGGACCATAGGCCTGTGATTTAATTGAATGTGTCTTCAAGAGATGTTAAGTATATATCTCAGCATTTGAGTGTAAGTTTCATCAGGCTTAAACCGTAGAGTTTTAGTCAATGCCCAAGTAGTGGCACTATGCATTAAAACAGACTCTACAGTAGCGCAAAAGAAGCTCCGTTTGAGGTGATCTGGGTGATCAGATTTCCAGATGACATCCCTTGATGTCTAATCCTTTCTTCTCGTTTTCCTTTCCTACCTTCTGTAGAAGTTCTACTTTCGTTTGTCACGTATTATAATATATTGTGAGAATGATGGTTTATTACATACTGGTGGTTTGAAAATGTTTGTCGATATACAAGACACGTTAATATTACGTCGTATTTATTATTAATAATAACCTTGAGAGATATTCATTTTCGATTCGCGTTTCGTTTATCTTATCGTTCAAATCTCTTCTAATATTCTACAGTATGATTTGAGCGTCGGCATGAAGTTGAAAAGGATTAATGAGTTTTCACAAAGTTGTAGGTAATAACATTTCTTACATATGAATTTCAGTTGATTTTTATTGCAACTTCACACACCGCAATTCTTTGATAATCAATGAAGAGCGCGGATGAAAATTATTGGGATGAATCAAAAATATTTCCCTTTTCAATAAGCTTTTTGAATTGGGCACTCACAGTAAACTGCACGGTCACAGTTGTCATAGAAGGAAAGGCGTCCACTGGGCTGGCAATGGTTGTGGCTGATACTGATAATGATGGCAATTGTTATCATTTTGAAGCCTATCCAATGATCAACGTATATTTTTAATCAATTCGTCGCAGGTAAGGCCGGAATGCTATTAATATGCAGAGGATTATAATGTGTGGGAGTGAGAGTAAAGACCGGGCTTAGTCGGGTTTGAGAAAAGATGAACGAGGTTCAAGAAGAAATTTAAGATGGCGATTGGTGTTGCATTTAAATTTTTGAAGATTGTAATTTTCAGGGAAGCAAGTAAACGGAACTGAATTCCACGGGCGGGAAGTGCGAGAAAAGAAACTGTTGGAGTAGAAGTGGTGGTTACATTTAGCTATAAAATGGTGGGAGCTAGATGCCTATCTAGTAGCACGCTTAAATTCATGTAGTGGGGGGACATCGGGAAAAAAAAGCTCGTCAGAAAATAAATATTTGTAGAAAAGACAAAGGGAAGCCACGTCACATCGATAATAAAGTGACTGAAGTCGAGATGCCAGGTCAGGATCGATTACATTGCAGATCCTTCTTTGGATTTTGTCATGAACCTTGAGATGAATTGCAGGAACAACCAGACCAGATATGATAACAGAATTCAATGCACGGACGAAAATAATGATCCCTACTCTTCATAATGATTTTAAGTGCTGCTCACTCGTAATCTCATCTGCTTTAAATGTTAAAGCATCTTAATCAACAACTAATACTGTAATTATTTGTGTATAATACGAACATTTTTCTAGATTTATAATCCTAAACGTTAGGAGTGCGTATTATACGTAAGAATTAAATAGTAAAATTTTCTGGCCATGCGCATCGCTATATTCAGAATGAAGAGGCACAGTCGAGTAGTGGATAGCAGATTGAGGAATCGGAGTGCCGAGTTCAAATTCCAGTCGAATCCATTACATTCACTTACTTCACTTAATACCCTTGGGGAAGGTATGAATCCTCTTCTCTCTCCCCCAGCTATGGGTAAATAGCAGGAGAGACCAGGTTCTATAGCCTTAGATAGCAACTGGTCTACCGCAGAAAGAAATGGCAAACTACTGCAGGAAAAAAAATCTGCCTCGTCAGTCGTGTATCAAAAGATACATGATCGCCTAAGCGTATATCCCGCATGGCGCATAAATGACTGACTGACGTGCTAATACCCTTGGGAAAGGCATGAATCCTCTATGAAAGTGTAAAAATAAGTTTTAATACCAGTAATACATACGTGCGGTGGAGCAGTGGATTGCCGCTCGGATTGGGGTATTAGAGAGCCGAGTTCGAATTTCAGTCGAATCCATTACATTCACTTACGTGCTAATATCCTTGGGAAAGGTATGAATCCTCTTCCTCCCCCAGCTATGGGTAAATAGCAGAACAGACCGGGTTCTATAGCCTTGGACGGCAACTGGTCTACCGCAGAAAGAAATGCCAACATACTGCGGGAAAAAATCTGCCTCGTCAGTCATGTATTGAAAGATACATGATCGCCGAAGCATGTATCACGCATGGTACATAACAGACTGAAGTTATATTTATAGTCCCGTCAAAATAATGCATAAGAAAGGGATTAATATCATTAACCAAATACTATCATTGTTTTTAGAATAATTGATAACGTCGTCTTCGGCAGTGGTGGCAGCTTTATCTCGTATCCAAGAATTTAGTTCTTTCTTTGCTGATCGCTTCCTTTATGATAATGGTGTTGATGACTTCCAGGTTCTTTAATAGAAGCTTCCAGTTTCACCAAAACCTGCTCCCGCCATTCATTCTCTATCGTTGTTTGTCTTTGCAAATGTTGGTTGAGGTGAAAAAAGAAGTGTCGATGTTGTGAATTTTTTAAGGTGGACTCTGTCTTGCCAGGAAGTGACCCACACATTAATTTCATGACCTTCCTTTGTGGTACACACGGAATGAGATATGCAGAATTCAGTTATGAAACTGCAACGGACTGCCGCTGACTCTGTTATAATTTCGAGTGGGGCCTTCTGTAGCATGTCCGTCATGCGTAGCCCTTTTCATCCGCTGGTTCAACCGTTGAAATCTGTTGTAATCATCATCCTTTTGTTCAATCGTTGGGATATTTGGGGTTGGTTGCGCTTAGTTTGGGTTCTCGTCTTCGACCTTGTCGCCAAGAGTGGCTCTACCAGGAGTTTAGAACTCCCGACGTCATTGCTCTCAGAGTCATTAGACCACGCAAGCCCCTCCACCACGACAAGGAGTGACCGCCAGAGGTCATAATAATTTATTTACATAGATATTAACCCATTAATGCTCACCGTAAAATCTGGTTTATAAAATAAAATTTTGATAGGAATTATAGGTTTCTAAAAAATCCAGTTTTATAGATTTCTGCCTATAACCCATCGTAGCAAAAATGTGAGTGTGCTTCATTAATGTATAAGGCATATTTTATTCTGCTTTACTGCTGTCCGTGCTAAAAAGTGGTGCCATGTCAGTTTCATTTACACCCTTGTGCAAATTAATTGAAACAAAACGAATAATTCCGTTATTACTGACTTTCGCATTTTACCAATGAAACATGACTCAGTGCACATGTTAGTTCTTTGTATACCTATTCCACAATGTCGTTCCTTGCAGATTGACCACAGATTCTCATTTGGATATAAATCAGGAGAGTTTCCGAGCCAGTCTATAGTAATTTGTTCACTGGTAAGGTGTTTGTGCAGTGTTACAATTTTCGTAAGCTTCGTAACGTCCATCGCAGACAATGACCATAGGACAACTAATCGACAGTGGAGATAATAGTGTCTGGGCGTGATGACAATATGATGCAATCACGGATGACGCAATATTTTTCAAGGCCAAACAAATTTCATTATACACCCTGAAAATAGATTCATATTACTGCACACTACTGCAAATGAGCTAATCTGAGAAAAAATAGTAATCGATTACACCTTGTCACTCCAGTGGGTCTAAAACTGACCGTATGGTGAAATGAAGGAAACTAAAGTGGTTGTTTCAATTAATTTGCACAAAGGTGTATGCTGTAAGCGCAGGTGATATCTTCAATGTCGGCTTCGTTTTCAGTAAGCTGTCTTTGAAATCTATGATATAATTTATGGGCTATGTTTTAGCCATGAGTTAGGCGACGACATATTAGTAAAGATCTGCTTGACGAGTTCGCTAGCCATTACTCCTCATACAGGATCATTATAAGAATTTTCATCATGACAGAGCCCGTGGTGATAGATTTTTCGGAAGAATTTATCAGAAATAAAAGAGGTGCCTGAAACTGCTGTAAACCAATAATCATCTCGTTAGCCATTTTCAAGCAGACAAGTTATGTGGAACCCATTTTCCCCGCTTTTTTAAATTGCAATCTGCAATCACCTGGGTAACATTGAATTATTTGCACATTGCAGCAAAATTTATTAAAACTATGGTATCTGGTATCTTCAGACCAAGTTCATTTGCATATTTCTTTTTGACACTGAATATTTCGCTAACAACATTCTTCGACTAAACAGAGAGAAAAATCGAGATAGAAGGTGTATATGTTCTTACTAATGTAGTAGCCGACCTGAAAATGACTTTGATAAGAAAAGAAAATGATAGGAGATAAAGGAGTTGGGTGTTTTTAATCAACAAACAAATTTTACATACAAAGTTTACAACAATGTCTTTAATTCGTGATTAATAAATGAATGTGCATATGATACCATATGTGCGGTTAATAGAGTTTTATATAAGATAATTGTGTTTTTACTGTTGTTCACTCAATACAAGGCCAAAGAGCCACTCAAGCTAGAGAGTTAATGAATGAGGTTAGTGAAAGTAGATAATCGCTGACCCAAGATTCGAAGAAGTTAAGACTGTAGTGATCGGGGAAGCATCTTCTTGAGAGTCTCTTCCGCAAAGTAGCTGTTCATGGAAAGAAACTGTCTTAAAGGGACTTCCTCCTTACCAATGGAATACGAGAATAAGAGAATAGTCGACTCTGTGCATGTGGCATGACGGGTCTTCGCTGTAAAGATCTGGACTGGTGAAACTAAGGATTGTAGCTCTTCTGAACATTTGCTATGGAAATAGCGATAGAGTAGTTAGAGCTTTGCAATGTCTCTGGGGAAAAGGCTGTTGGATGGAAATTAATTTATCACTCACAAAGCTACGTAGACGCTTTTGAACACTGTCAAGTTTGGAAAACGGGGACTGGGCCGCTCCAACCCAGAGATGGCAGCAATATCCCATTTTTTTGGTTTGCTTTGGTTCTTGACAAGATAGATTATAGCATAATGAAACAAATACCTTCTGGAGCAGTACAAGAAACCAACCATTTTTTTAAACTCTTTAGCGATGGATCGTATACAGGGTCGGTGCATATTACATCTGAACCCCCTGATCAGGGAGGGGATAAGCCTGATTGGGGTCCCCAGGCAGTACTTTTCTATGCTATCTTATCAACATTTGCAATTTTTTCTACCTACATTTATATACATTACATATTAAACTCAGCACGATTGACTATTTGGCAGGGTTGGCTCAGTGAAGATGAAATATTACTAGCGTTGGTTTGGGAGGTATTGAATGTTATTTGATAATCCTTTCCTCCATTGAATTGTTAGAGAAGAGATGAGAGGGGGTATGAAAAAGCGTCACATATTTTGTAATTCAACCTCTTCTGCATTCAGATTCTATTTAATACTTTCTCATGCAATGCCTCTGTGTAAACTTTTCATTTTACTGGCTTCTCCCGACAGGAATGAATTTGGATGGAATTCAGACAATGGAAGATGAAACAGTGAAGAGCACAGAAATGGCATCAACAAAAGAAACGGTAACTTTGCCAGTATTATACGATGAGAAGAAACTGATAAACGACATGGTTTCGTCTGGTTCTGATGAACAAATCGGTAAGTAATTTCATTGTTAATTTTTATCAGTATTAACGTGATAGATCTGAACAGCCATAGATAGATAGATAGATAGATAGATAGATAGATAGATAGATAGATAGATAGACTCCAGTTGCATTTTCAACTTCTTTCGCCTATATTTTCCCCGTGTGTGGTATATAAAATAGCTTATGTTACATATATATATATATATATATATATATATATATATATGTGTGTGTGTGTGTGTGTGTGCGCGCGCGAGCGTGTTAACAATTTCAATCCAAGCAAAGCGAAAATGTCACTAACACTTATATATATGTGTGTGTTTGTGTGTGTGTGTGTATTTGTGTGCGTTAAAAATTTCAATCCAAACGAAAATTCCACTATATGTGTGCGTGTGTTTATATGTATATATATATGTGTGTGTTTATATATATATATGTGTGTGTGTGTGTGTGTGTGTGTGTTAACAAATCCAGTCCAAGCAAGGCAAAAATGCCACTAAGACGCAAGGGATTACTGGGAGTTAAAGAGAAAGGGAAATCCAGTCCTAAACAGGAAACCAGATATAAAACTCTACTCCTGTTTAAAAGACGGGAAGGGAGTCTGAACCGGGACGTGTGTGTGTGTGTGTGTGTGTGTGTAGACGTAAAAATATCTTTTTCTGCTACAGATACACTAGCCACGAGCTATGGCCTAACAAGTCGGTTCTATGTACGATTTCAGTAAATACTAGCCTCTTCCTTTACAAGAGCCAAATCAGGCCTAAAATGGAGTACTGTTGTCATATTTGGGCAGGAGTTGCCCAGACCTCACTTCCCAGTCTTGATAGAGTCTAAAAGCATCCCCGCGTCCTTGTGGGTGACAACCCCTCTTTCACAGAGAAGATGTAGCATGCCTTTTACTTCTCTGTCACTACTTCCATGGAAAGTCCTCAGACGAACTCCATTACTTAGTTTCACCAGTTCGAACCTTCACGGCTAGAACCTGCCACAACACTTACATTGTAGTGAACCACCTTCATTTCCTCGTCCTGGGTAAGACGTTAAACTACGTCCAGCAACAAGTCCTCTGATCAGGAGGCTTTGAGGAGCGTGGAATCACCTTTAATTGCTGGCGTTCCCAGGTCCACCCTGACCCGGGGTGGTAGCACATGTTAGGGTCCCAGCTATGGGCAAATAGTTAACTATTACCAACAATAATTTTTTGAAAAAAATTATTACCAGCAATACAATTTTGAAGAAAATATATTACCAGAAACAGATTTTTGACAAAATATTACCAGTAATAAAAAATGTTGTCAGCATTAAATAACCCATTAAGGTTGATATGCCGTTAAACAAAATAAACCAAACCAAACCCTTCATTTCCTCCGTATTCCATTGGTGAGAAGTAAAATCTGCTCAAGCAGCTTCTTCCTGCGAACCACTGCTCTGTCGAACCGACTACCATGATGATGTTTTCCCGATCCCGACAATCTTAATCAGTTCAAGTCTAGGGTTAACCGTTATCTTCCCCATATATATGCATAAACATGTGCCTCTAACACTGTAACCCTCTACCACGAGTGGCTCCAGAGACTTGTAAAGATAAACCTCACTATTAAAAAAAATGTGCCCATAACACAGGCATGCGTGTGTGTATTAAAATCAAGAAGTGTAGTTTCAAAAGAGCTCATCTCATTGGCTGCCATTAAATGAACATTAAACAAGCCAGTATTGTGGCTAACTTGCTCGTACATTGATTTTCGTTTGTTTTGGTTTGGTTTGGTTTGTTTTACGGCATATCAACACCTCAATGGGTTATTTAATGCCGACAAGATTTTTATTGCTGGTAATAGTTTTTTCAAAAAGTATTTCTGGAAATAATTTCCCCAAAAATGTATTGCTGGTAATAATGTATTGCTGGTAATAATTTTTTTTTTTTCAAAAATGTATTGCTGGTAATATTTTTTACAAAAATGTATTAAAACCTATTTTTACACGTTTTGACTCCAATTTGGGTGTTAACTATTTTCCCGTGGCTGGGAACAGGAGCTACCACCCCAGGTCAAGGTGGACTTGGGAACACCAGCAATTAAGAGGTGGTTCCACGCTCCTCAAAACCTACCGATCAGAGGTGTTGTTGGATACAGTTTATCGTCTTACCCAGGACTCGGATGCAGTTTAACGTCTTGCCCAGGACGCTGCTCGTACATTGAATGCGATCGCCATTGGGAGTCCCATTCCTATACCTTTATTCTTGCAGCAGTAGCTATTTCGATAGTCTTGCCAATCGGTCATTTCAGGTTAATATTCTTTGATATTCTCTTTGAAGGTGAGCAAAGTTAGTTCAGTGCAAGGAAGAGTTTCAAACGTTCTGCATATATGATCCCGTATGAATCAAGTCTAGGGAAAATATGTTTTTATTTACAGATCAGGATACAACGCAAGTCTCCTACGAGTTCACTTCGAGTGTCCTGGGGAAACAAAATGCAAGTACCGTCCAGTCGGTTATCTCAGCAACTACAACAATATCTGTCCCAATAACCAATAAGACTACTTTGAATAGCATGGACCGAAAGGTAAGTCCTCATCTCCTCACAATGTTCTTAATAATATATTCCTCAGATTATTTTGTCTTCATATGTATATATACAGTGAGGGAAACAAATATTCGTACACATACAAATTTCTAATATTCTGATGAATAAACATACTTTTCATATAATTAAATGTACACAGATGTATAATAAGTAAATATGCATAGAAAACAAAAACTTTTGATTTAATAGAAATAAATCCCATTTATCCGTTTGAAAAAAGTATTCGTACAATGTTCAGATTTTAAAACATTTAAATTGTTTTAATAATCTAGATTATTCAAGTATTCAATATTCTAGAATGTTCCAATAATGTTATCAGTAGTTATGTTTAGCCTAAAAATACAAACAGAACATTATGTAATTGATTTTCGTGCAAGAAGGTTTTCATCATAGCAAGAGGAAAAGAATTGACAAATTCGCAAAAAGAACTGATTGTTAAGATTTGGAAAGAAGGTAAAAGTTACAGGAAAATCTTAGACAACCTGAATATTCCATTTACTACTATTAGTTCATTTGTTGCAACTCAAAGCTGTTGAAAACCGAAAAAGAACAGGTGCTCCACGGAAGATTTCTTCAAGATCTTCGAGGAAATTAATGCGTCAAATTAAACAAAATCTTATGGTTACACGTCAAGAGTTGAAGAATGATTTGTTTTCATCCGGAATCTGCGTCACTAAATGGACAATAAGCAATAAAATTCATAAGAAAAATCTAAAGTCACGCTCTAGTCGGAAAACTCTATTGCTACTGAAAAGACACAGAGATGCCAGGTTGTAATTCGTTCGTGGACATAAGGATAAGGAAAAATCGTATTGGGATAGAATATTATGAACAGACGAAACGAAGATTGAGTTGTTTGGACGTAATTCTAGAAATCATGTATGAAGGAAAGATGGCGATGCCTTCAAACAAAAGAACACAGTGAAATTGGTGGTGGCAGCATGGTGGTTTGGAGATGTTTTTCTTCAAAATGTATTGGCAACATATCAATAAAAGATGGTAGAATGAATGCCACAGCATTTCAAAATATTTTGGAAGGAAATTTCATGATTTCGGTTGAAAATCTTGAACTTCATCCTGATTGGACAATCCAACAAGATAATGATTCTAAGCACACTGCAAAATCTACGAATTAATGGCTAGCTGAAAATAATGTAAATATCCTGAAATGGCCAAGTCAGTCTCCAGATTTAAACCTAATCGAGAATGTGTGACGTTATTTGAAAATTCAAATCCAATAGAGAGCTCCAACAAACATCCTGGATCTGAAGACCATATGCGAAGAAGAATGGAACAAAATACCAACTAAAATTTGCAAATCATTAATTGAGAACTACAAGAAGAGATTGTTTGCTGTAGAATTGAATAATGGCTACTCTATAAAATATTAAATGAAGATTATATATTCTTTTTTGTATTGTCAAAATACTTTTTTCACACATTAAAATCTTTTAATCTCACTCTGTGGAGAGTTCGACTACACTACAGTTACTTATCGAAGTGTGTGTGTGTGATATGAATGTAAGAGGTGAAAAGAAGTGAAGATTATTAGGATATGGAGAATAGCTATAACTACTGATCCCAGACTTGAAAAGTTTAAGATTGTGATGCAGCGCAGAAGCTTCACTTGTCTCGATTACTGCGCAATTAGCGAAGTTTAAAATGAATGCGCGATTCCAAATATAGCAGTAAACATGAAAAAAAATAAAAATAGAATATAAATTACGTTCCTGAAAGGATAAAAAAATAAAGTTTTCTTTTTTCAACGATGTTTTTTATTAAAAAATTAATTATTTAATAAAGCTTTACTTCTACAAAGAAGTAATACTTTTAATTCGAAAAAAGCAATTTATACCAATTAAAAAAACTATTTATTTAAAGCTTCATTAAAAAAAAAAACACAATTTAAAATAACTTTCGCGAAAACTGCGCAGCAATCAAGACTAGC
This sequence comes from Acanthosepion pharaonis, assembly GCA_903632075.3. Taxonomy (NCBI): domain Eukaryota; kingdom Metazoa; phylum Mollusca; class Cephalopoda; order Sepiida; family Sepiidae; genus Acanthosepion; species Acanthosepion pharaonis. The sequence continues at coordinate 573,947 of CAHIKZ030000290.1, forward strand.
AAGAAGATACGAAAAGCAGTCAAAAGGCCAAAGCAAGCTTCCGCTAATTACTGATCGAGGCAAACGTACATAAACAACTCCAGTAATGGCGGTCGGACAACGCGAAAGAGATCGAACTTACATTGTCGATAAATCCTAAACAGTAATCGAGCGCAAACTTTTGGTGTCATTTTCGACATAATCAGGCAATTTCACACCATAATGGAACATTTTCATTACCTTACCTAACATTACTTTTGGTGTTTATACACAAATTAACCGAAATTTCTAGGGTACATAATGGGGAAAGAGGGTTTAGAGAATTTGGTATTTACAGGGTATATTAAAGTGTGTATGTGTGTGCCTTTCTGTCAAGTGACCTCTGCTCACGCACACTCCAGATATTACTAAAAGGAAAGCTCGAGTAAAAACAATAATCTTATTCAAAACCTGAATTTTACAAATGGTTTCATTTAAAGTTTTTTTGTTTTTTTTTCCAGCCGGCCGAGTTGATATTCCTTCTCAATGGACAAAATAGAGAAGAAGTTCTGGTAAGTATTTTTCACCGATTCACACTCAGTGCTAATGTCACCATGGAACAATTTAAAGAGCTTTTCATGCTTGTGATCGCCATTAGGTATACCGGCATTCACATTTCTTAAAAGAAAGAAATAGTTATTTACATTAATTTAAATCAATTGGTATAAATACATTAATACAAATCTTTAATAATATAACTGTACCTACATTGTTTGGATGTATATATTCTACAAATGTTCTGATAAGCTTTCGTCTTTAGTACACAGACTTTATGAATTTAAACCCAACACTAGATTGGCGATAATGTTTCATCATTTTAACGCTGAAATTACTAGATGCCGTCAGTTCAATGCTTATAGTTTCTTTTCTCGCACTTCTCACTTGTTGAACTCTCTTTTTGCTTTCCAGTTAACTTTGATCTTCAAAAAGTTAAATGCAATGTCAATTGTTATCTTCTGTATTTTTTACTTCCTGTTCTTTTATTGTTTTCGCTGTTTGATAATGTTTTTCTTTTTCTCATATTCTCGCGCACTTAGTAACTCCTTGCATCTTAGTGGCTTTATTGCCTTGCTTGGGGTGAAATGAATAAAAAATGTATCGCAAAAATAGTTTTCACGACTAACAGACGTATAAGCTCATTGCACAACATGACCTATTTATAGCCGTCGATGTGCTAATAAAAAAAAATCCCAGAATGCATCTGTCGGATTTGTCAATAAATTTGTAGAGGAGAGTTTTTTTATCAGTCCAAAGAGACTGTTACTCCTTGAATCGAATGAATGAGTGCACTCCTGTTACTCTTTTGCTCACCTCTATGAAACATAAACAAAATACATGTAATTATTTTTTTTACCTTCTTTTGTTTATTTTATTTTTTTAATATTTAAATATATATTTTTAATCGCAAAAAGTGTAGCGGAAAAAATGAAAAAGAAAAACAAATTGTTAACCCAAAAATCGATTGATTAATATCAATTTTATTGTAAAATGATTGACTTGTATAAAAAAATCTGACAGTGTGTAGCGCTCTTTTCAGTACTAACAATAATATACAGTGACCCCCGTCTATTCGTGTTTCAGCATTCGCGGCTTCACGCATTCGCGGATTTTTCTTTAGAACATATGTACTTGTTATTCACGGAAACTCCGAATATTCGCTTCGCGTGTTTTTCTGAAGAACATATGTACAAAGAACTCGCTTATTTTTTCGATAGAACATATTTAAAATATTCTTGTATTATTTTCCTGTTATTTAAGTGACTTAAAATATATAACAGTCCGTTTTTATGGTAACAATTGGTAGAATTGTACATCATTGCAAAAAAAAAACAAACACAAAAACATGCATAGTTCTTGGGCTTTGTTCTTTGTAGGGGCTGCAGTTGGGGTCTTAAAAGTGGTTTATGCCAAGTCTGAGGACATCACCAGAGTTCTGTTTTTAGAAAATGTTTTAAACTTTATATTTTATGACTTGTTACACATATTTTATACAGTATTTTCAATGGTTGTATCGATCTATGCTTAATTAAAAACGGTTATTGTACATATGAAAGAAAATTTACGCTAAGTGTATGATCACCAATACTATTTTTTTAAAATGTAAAAAAAAAGGGTCTGAAATGTTTCTAAAGTGTTTCGGATGAAAGTTTAAGGCATATGGGGTTTTAACAATCAAAATAGGTACCTATAAGCACTTTTAGTGGGCGGGGGGGGGGGTTACATGTATTTGCGGATTCTAACTATTCACGGCCGGTTCTGGTCCCTACCCGCGCGAATATGGGGCACTCACTGTATTATGAATATGAATAGAGCGAAAGAGAGAGAGAGAGGGGGACAATTTCGTTTTATGTGTTTCATTCTTGGTTTCAGGCAAGTTTCCATGCCAATTTCACAGCTGCAATGCAAAAGGCAAACAGAAACATCCATAACATCACTGTGAAGAAAATTTATCCCATTAACAATGTAATCAAAATATTATTTTGGGCATACGACAAAGACGGTAATTACAATATCTTTCTATTATTTGAATATTATTAGATTTGTTTTTTGTTTTTTTTAGTGTTGTTTTACGGTATATCAACCTCAATGGGTTATTTAATGCCGACAACAGTTTTTATTGCTGGTAATTTTTTTTTCAAAAATGTGTGGCTTGTAATTTTTTTTTTTAAATATAGCTGGTAATATTTTTTTCAAAAATGTTTTGCTGGTAATAATATATTTCTGGTAATAATTTTTTACAAAAAAGTATTTCTGATATTAAAACCTATTATTACACTTTCATAGTGTTTTAACCCCGCTTTAGGGGTTAACTATTTGCCCATAGCTGGGATCCTAACAGGTGCTACCACCCCGGGGCAGGGCAGACCTGGGAATACCAGCAATTAAGAGGTGGTTCCATGCTCCTCAAAACCTCCCGATCAGAGGCCTTGCTGTCGAATGTAGTTTATCGTCTTACCCAGGACGCGGATACAGTTTATGGTCACACCCAGGACTGGGGGTGGACCTGGGAACACCAGCAATTAAGAGGTGGTTCCACGTTCCATAAAAACCTCCTGATCAAAGGCTTTGCTGTTGGATGTAGTTTATGGTCTTACCCAGGACGCGGATGTAGTTTATGGTCTTACCCAGGACGCGGATGTAGTTTATGGTCATACCCAGGACGCGGATGTAGTTTATGGTCTTACCCAGGACGCGGATGTAGTTTATGGTCTTACCCAGGACGCGGATGTAGTTTATCGTCATACCCAGGAAAGAAATATTATAAGGATATCAAACAACAGACACTTTAAAAATATATATAAAAGGATACAAAAAATATAAAAAAAAGGGGGAATTAGAGGGAGGATAAGAAAAATAATAGAAAAAAGGCGGGAGTAGAGGAAGTTTGAGAAAAATATAGAAAAGTGGAGGGGGGAAGAGGGATACGAAAGAATAAAAAAAAAGGGAGGAGAATTGGAGTATTTACTACCAGTCATAGATTACCAATGTTTTATTATATTGAACGCCATGAGCTTAGTTTAGTATTACTTTGTCAAACATGTAATGACGCACTTCATAGGAAATGAATAAAACGCTTCTGAAATGTTAAATAACTAATTCATTTTCTTTTTAAGCATTTCACCTCAAACAAGACGGGATGTCACTAACACGCAAGAGGTTACAGAGTAGGAGCGAGAGTAAAGTGGCGTGATGGAGGAAAGGATGAAGAGAAGGACAGGGAATAGATCAAGGCATCTTGAGATGTCGATTGACATCACATTTGAATAGTTGGAAACAAGTAATAGGAAGGGAATTCCACAGACTGGAAGTGCAAGACATGAAGCTATTGGAGTAGAAGAGACGGCCACATTTAACTGTTTCGACAGTGAAAGGGTTGGTCCGTGATACCAGCCTAGTAGCACGCTTAAATTCATGCAGTCTGGGAACTAACTAGCTCGTCGGAGCAGTTACGATGAAAGTATTTATAGAAAAGACATAGGTAGACGACGACACGTCTGTGGGAGAGCGACTGTAGACGAGATGCCAGATCAGGACCAACCACATTGCATATCCGTCTCTGGATCTTGTCGAGGACCTTAAGGTGAACAGCGGGGGCACCAGACCTTATATGGCAGCAGTATTCCATGCAAGGGCGAATGGTTGATTTGTAGATTTGAAGGATGGACTCAGGCGAGAAAAACTTTTTTGGCGCAGCACAGGGAACCAACTTTCCTTGCTGTGGATGAAGCTATTGATTCAATGTAATTGATCCATCTCAGGTCAGCGGACAGTGTGAGACCAAGCAGTCACAAAGAAGTGCTCTTGTGGTGTTGAGCATCAGACATTCTAATGGGTGGCAGGGATGTTTCCCTGTGGTGAGTAATAGAGAGCAGTTTTGTTATAGAGGCATTAAAGTTAACCAGCCAATTCCTGCCCCAGTCTACAATCGATTACTTGAAATAGGAACCATGTTGTTGAATGACTGTTCGCCAATCTGCCGTCAAATTCTTGATCCCATCTTTAAAGAATCCTCATCTTTTAATGCGATAAACAGTTCAAATGCTTCGATTACCCCTTCCTTATTAGAGAATGTTTTATTGCGTATGAAAAGCTCAAAATACTTGAATAAGTGATAATCAGTTGGAGAGGTATCAGGTGAATATGGGGAATAAGGCATGATTTCATAATTAAGGCTATACAACTTTTGGACAGTTGATTGAGAAGCGTGTGGCCGTGTGTTGTCGCGTAGCAAAATTGGGCCATCCTTATTCACAAGTCTAGGATGTTTCTTTTTTAATTTTTTGTGCGTACACTCAATTTCTCCATATTACGAGGTGGTTGTTATTGTTTTCCCTTGAGGCAAGAATGAATAATGAATAACCCATTTGAAAAACTACCATACAGTAACCATTAATTTTTTATCATGCAGTGGTGGTTTTGAGTATTGTTTTGATGATTCACTTGCATCTAACCACTGAATCACTCTCTTACTATTGTTAAACAGTATCCATTTCTCATCGCATGTAATGATTCGATACAAAAATGGTTCTTTTTTTCCAGTTTGTACTCATACACTATGATTACTCGACATTGTAATAATTTTCATTGGTCTTATGAGTAACAATATATTGAAAGAAAAATTATCTGGAAAGAAAAAAAAAGTCAAGAATAAGTCAAGACTTTTTTTTATATACTAAGGAGTTGACTTCGTTAGACGACCAGATCAACAACAACCCCCCCCCCCGCAAAAAAATACGACATTTCACGCGTAACAACTTAATAAAATATATTTTCTTTTTCTGTAGGAAATCTCATTCCAGGCTTCCGAGTGGAGGAGAACATGGAAATGAGGGAAAAGGTGGAAGAAGCGGTAAGTAAAAAGGGAAAATATTTAAATAAAAAGCAAACGCATTGATTATATATTTTCTGTCTGATGGTGGATTTTGTTTAGTGGCATATCAACACCTCTATGGGTTATTTAATGCCGAAATCTAAATAATTTGAACACAATTTTATGGCTTAAACTAAGTATATTTTGAATTTATTACTTTTTCTCAGTTTGTAAGCCGTTCCCTTTTTCTATTGGTCAAAATAAATTTTCACATAGGCTCGTTAATCTTTGCATTGCCCTTTTCTTCAGTCCGCAGCCGATCCCTTTTCTATTGGTCAAAATAAATTTTCCCATAGGCTCGTTAAACTTTGCCTTGGTCTTTTATCAACCCGGAGCCAATCCCTTATTCTATAGTCAAAATAAATTTTCACATAGGCTCGTTAAACTTTGCCTTGGTCTTTTCTTCAGCCCAGAGCCAATCTCTTTTTCTATTGGTCAAAATAAGTTTTCACACAAGCTCGCGAATTTGAAAACAGTGGAGAAAAGAGAGTTATTTTTATTTAGTATTCACCATGCGTTTATTCACAGAGAGAGAGAGAGAGAGAGAGAGAGAGAGAGAGAAACAAAATCAAAATTATTTTTAAAATGCTGGGGGTAAATGAATTGTAATAAGGTTTTCCATTTATGATTATTAAATATAGTTTTTACTTGGTAACAATATCATCTAACCGCTACAAATATTAATTTTTAAAACTATAAATTATCATAATTAAAACTTAAAAATAAATGAAAAAATTTTTGTAAAAATTCATTATTCATTGAAAAAATTTCAATATATGTCGCATTCATAAAAAAAAAACAATTAAAAGCGTTTATAATTAAATAATATCTTAGTTTTATTGCATTATTTTATTTTACAATTCAGAGCTGATTTTCTGTTTTTGGAAGCCCTGTTTGTCAAAAATTAAAAAAAAAAAATGATGATTTAATTTCTCCTTATCACTAATATAAATATTAAACGTTAGAAAAGTGAATTTCTCGATATTTCAAAAGTGAAATAAGTTGGGGGTAACAGATGTAAAAAAAAAAAAAACATTTCTAAAATAATTTTATTCTTTTGTGAATAAGTCCTGACAATTTCATTAAAATCTGATATCTGATTCTGGCAAGAATTTCCTGAGAGTGTGTTTTACACCGCAAAAAGACGTTCACATTTCCCGTACAAATTCATAGCCACCCGTTGACGCAAGAAAAAACAAAAATTTTAACCAAAGGTTTCAAATAGAATTAAAAATATAATTTAGTAATCAAAAAATCCTTTGGTCTTTTCTCTTAATAATAACATAAAGATTTTGACGATAAATCTTTGTTTCTAAGTTTGGGGCATTTTTTCATTGTAGAATCAGATTCCTACATTTTTTTAAATCTTAAATTTTGTGCATGTTAAACACATAGAGGCTCCCAGCCAAATATAACAACTGAAGCCATTATCAAAGATGTCAATTACAACATAATATAAGGACAAGACAGCGATGATAGTCAGTCATTGTTTACACCATAAACTCGCTTTCACGATGCTTGACACTACATTTGAATGAAAACTCTAACATTTTTAGGCATTTAAAACAACATGCCTGCCCGCACACACAATTCCCTAAAATACTTGTCGAAAACACAATGAAACTTCGACATGAAAACAATAGACAAAAACTAAAAATCCTTGAAGCATTATACATCAAACAGTTGAATTGAAACCCAACCTAAACAAAATCAATTATGGCATCTCTACAAATATTCTTAAATGTCTATAATTGGTAACAGAAGCCATTGGTTTATGCCAACGGCTTGCCATACTTCATACTTTATACTTCTCCAATTTCCTCTCGTGTGTTCATGTGTGACGTCATGAGATGCGGTGCGATTTTCGCTCCTAGCGTCTTATATGCATGTGTTTATCGTTGCTTAGAAATCATCTATGTAAACAATGACAGACTATCATCACTGTCTTGTCTGTATATTGCTTAATATGTTGTAATTGACATCTTTGATAATGGCTTATGTAAGCCGAAAGCTTAGATTGTATTAAATAAAAAAAATATGGATCAATATTGTGAATTTCTTTCTTCGTTCAACGATAATGTTATTAAACTTATCAGACGTTACGAAAAAAATTTACATAAAATAAAGAGACAACACTTGTCTATATTATTTAATGAAACGTGTATGAATGAAAAGATGCTGCCTAAATACACACAATTTAAATTACATGATCCAGCAGCCCACAATACTATCAATATATATATATATATATATATATATATATATATATATATATCGGTCTTGTTTGTTTGTCTTCTTTATTTTCAGTTGGACTTAATTCAAGTCCAGCCATTTTCTTGTAGTTGGACCTTTTAATATTCTACCAGGAATTATACACATGTTTCTAATGCAACAACACGTAAATACGCCGCCGGTCTTCAACAACATCATTATTTTATGCAAAATGTTTTCCCGGTTTTCTATTTGCCAGCTTGGTCTTCGGGCGCATCCACAAAGACAAGACATCTTCCAAGAGTACCTGGCACTGTTCATCATCCTTATTATCATTGGCTTCTTGTGTCTCATCATTTTGTTGTCCAGTTGCATGTATCTCTACTGTCGACGACACTCAGGACATTGGGATCGTGCACTGGCTGAACAGGTATATGTCGTTTTTATTTATTCATTTTTCTACCATTTCTTCATTCTGCGATACTATTTTGTAAGAAACTTCTTTTTTTATTAAACTTTAAGGGCAAGAAGTTATCAGATAATAGCAGATACTGACCCCTGTAAAAGACTGAAAATAGATGGAACTTTTCTTTTCTTTTACAATTATTATTAACCAAGTAGTAGTTAAATGAGATTATCAATCTACGCTCTAAGTAACTGTCTGGAAAAGCAACTTAATTTGAGAAGAAATAAACACTGGTCGAAAATCAATAATAAATGAATTGAGAATGCTTCAACCAATAACAAAGTAAAAATAGTACTATTATTACTATCACTACTACTACTATTACAAATAATAATACTAGCATAAATAAAGCAACGAGAATTTTTTAAAAATTGTACTATTTTTATATCTATCGTGAAACATTAGGTATTTTTACTCTATCTCCCCACTAAGACGAGTTGTGACACAAGGTCAGTTTTTAAGGTGGGGACCCGAGCGCGTACACCCGGGCTAGGAATAAAAACTGTCCACAGCCGTCGGTAGCGCTGGCCTCGATGCAAGCACTGATCCCTTCCTCTGGTGTAATGAGAGGTCGCGGCTTCGGACAGCTGTTCCCCAGGGCTGGACACCTCTCAGTATAATTTTCCTAAGAAACGGTATGGAAAAGCAACTTAATTTGGTCGAAAATCAATAATGATTGAGAATGCTTCAACTAATAACATAGTAAAAATACTACTACTATTACTATCACTACTACTACTAGTACTGCTACTATTACAAATAATAATATTAGCAAAAATAAAGCAACGAGAATTAAGATGAAAGTCATACTGTCCAAAATGGGGTACTTCAGCGTGGAGTAATGGTTAATAAACTTGCTTCGTTAGATCAATTACGTCTGAATAGTGAGTTCGATCCTCACTGGGTTCTCCAAAACTTTCGGCCTTTTGACACATCAAAGGTACTCTTAGAAAATCATTTTGAGGAATTCGACGTGGAGTAATGGTTAGCAAGTTTGTGTCGCTAGATCAATTACGACTGAATAGTGAGTTTGATCCTCACTGAGTTCTCCATACATTCTGCCTTGTGCCACATCTTTGAGCCCTAACCACCACTTTACCTGTGGTAGAGAAAAATGCTGTAATACCCAGCCACCGGTTGAACAGTGGTAGAGAAAAATGACTTAGTGCCCAGCCACCGACTGACACCGGTTGGTAAACACTTGTAACTATTACCGTGAAATATTAGGTATTTACTCTATCTTCCCACTAAGACGAGTTGTGACACAAGGTCAGTTTTTAAAGTGGGGACCCTAGCGCGTACAACCGGGCTAGGAACAAAAAATTCCTGCAGCCGTCGGTTGCGCTGGCCTTGGTGCGAGCACCGATCCCTCTCTCTGGTGTAATGAGAGGGCGCGGCCTCGGGCAGCTGTTCCCCAGGGCAGGGCACCTCTCAGTATAATTTTCCTCGGTTGCGACCCTGTACCTTGACGGAGCCGCCCCTGGGCGCACTCTGACCGAACACTTGAGAGAGTCATTTTAACACTAAAAATCGTAAAACATTATATACCAATTATTTGCGAATTTTGACTCAGGAGCTCAGGCAGAAGGGTTAAAATTGCTCAAGAACACAGGTCCCAAAGGGTTAATAAATGAACAGAACGTCTACTTAGATATGAGTATCCACTAAAAATAACGTCTAAGTAATAACAATAATAATACTGTAAACGAAGCGACAAGAATTAAGATGGAAGAAATACTAGTAAAAAATGAATAATGGTTGACAATATTTCAACCATTAAAACATTCATAACAATATTACTATTGTTAATAATACCAGGATATGTAAAAGCGTTAACATCAAATATGGTACTGGGTGTGCGGGGAAAGATAATAAAAAAAGAAGTTTATTTATTAAGTCTTGAATTTTGTATATGTGAAGTTTTCAAAGAGCTCATATGTCTCTGAAATCTTTCTCTCTAGTCACATCTGGATTTTGCAAGCATTTCAATTTCGCAAAATAAATGTAAATTTTCACTTAAGAAATAATTCTTAACAAAACAATTTTTAAAACATGTTTTAAATAAATGACCGGATCTAAAATAAATTTTAGAAAATGAAAAGTTTGAAAATCATTATAATTTTTTGACTAACACTTTTTCAAAATCATTTTTCCTTTTGAATTTCTTTTGCTATGATTTAGAAGAGATTTTCAAGCATTTTCAAAAATATATTTTCTAAAACTAAAGATCATTTAAAGTAGTGATTCTCAACGATGGTCCACATAGCATTTCTAGTGGTCTACAGAAAATTCGTAGGCATAAAAAAAATTGTAGCCATTTCACAAAACTGTATCTAAATTATTCATACATTGAAGAATTAAAAAATATATTTTGTTTAATTACACAAATGTCCATTCTATTTGAAAATGTCGAAATTACGTAGGTATTATGCACTGCTATATTTATTTTATTTTTTATCATATATATATATATATATATATATATATATATAATGTTATTTTTATATATACTATATATTTCTTTCCCTACCACATGGATGGGGGAATCTGGATTTTAGGCTGTTGTAGATGTTTTCAGTAGAAAAAGAAATACATTAGATCTCAACAGCAGAGGAACTATTTTTTTATCATATATATATATATATATATATATATATATATATATATATATATATATATATCATCGTCGTCCTTGGGTTTACCCATATGGATTACCTAGTTTTTCATAAACTATATATATATATAGCTTCAAGAATTTTTAGATTTTGTTTATTGTTTTCATGTTTAAGTAGATGAGACGCTCAAAACGAAAATCGTACCGCAGCTCATGACGTCACACATTACCACGCGTGCCATACTTAATACTTCTCGTTTTCACTCTCGCGTGGTAATGTGTGACGTCATGAGCTGCGGTACGATTTTCGTTTTGAGCGTCTCATCTACTTAAACATGAAAACAATAAACAAAGAGTAAAATTCTTGAAGCTATATACATAAAACAGTTGAAACCTACCCTGAACAATATATATATATATATATATATATTTCAATAAAGGTGCAATTAATTTACAAATTCATGAATTATTCATACAAAAACAAATACAAAGGTTAATGCAAAAACCCCGAACCTGTTATGAATGAAAAGATCCTTGTTTTTATAAATTTCTCTTGCATTAGTTCTTATTTTTACTATATATATTTTTGTATATTATTTGAATTGTTCGCGACGATGGATTTCTCGCCAATTAAATCATTAACCTTTGTATTTGTTTTTTGTATGAATAATTCATGAATATATATATATATATATATATGAAGAAAAATTTATATTATATATAGTATATTTATGAATAAAAATGACAATAGGAAAACTGGTAATTGCTGACGCTATTTCGTCCAATGTGGATTTTTATGGAAAGCAAAATGATAAAATATCCAAATAAAATAGCTAATAAAAACAAAAGCAGAATTTTAACTCCAATGTCGGCACTATTTAGTCCATCAAATAAAAAATGACGTCAGGCGACCACTGTAAATATTGTCATAAAATATAGACATTGAAATTCAAAATATATGACTAGTTTAGATATACAATCTGCATATTTATACAAACGTCCCCATAGATAAATGTTTAAATTTACTTAAAGGGAAAAACAAATGTAAAAATCCAATTAATATTTCTACACACAAAATTATAAAACTTTGCCTTCTAAGCTATGTTTTTTTTTTTTAATAACCAACATTAAAAGACAGAAATTTGGTTTGCCAATGGGATTTCTCAGCGGCGTTCTTGCATGTCTATTTTAGTTTTTTAGAAAGTGACTTCATTCAAAATGCGTTTTTCAAACTTCTTCATATTTCAGATACATAGACGAGGGCAGTTATTAATAATTATTTTAAAAACACCAATTTAACGGATCTTCTCCAAACTTAACAACATTGAGCCTACAATAAACTTCTATAATGGAAACTGAAACCAACTACACTCTTCCGTTCCTGGACATTTTGTTAATTAGAAATAACAACGAACTCAATTTTGACGTTTACAGAAAGGCTACAAACAAAAATGAATCTCATCAGCTTCTTTTCAAACCACCCTTCAAAAATTAAATCTGGAATTATTATAGGTTTCTATCTAAGAGCATTAAGAATCTGTAGTCCTCAATATTTATTTAAAGAAGAAACATACATAGAAAACACATTCAAACACCTACAATAACCATATCATTTCATCCACAATGCAAGAAGAAAGGCATACAAAATATACAAACGAAACAAAACTAATAACACAATCCGCAATAGTAAATCACATGAAAACAGATACATAATTTTTACCGACCAATTCTGTCACGTCCACGATCCAGAATAACCTATCCCATCTAAATAATCTTGAAATAGTCACAAACACCTCCAAAACCATTATAGATATACTAAGATCTTCAAACAATAATAGCACTAATATTTAAGTTTGAAGCAGGCATTTATAAAATAAATTGCCAAAACTGCTCCTCCCAATATATTGGAGAAACAAGTAGAAGTTTGAAAAAAACGCATTTATGAGCACAAAAGAGACCTCACAAAAAACAACTTAGCTAATGCAATAGTCATACATAGAAATAAATACAACCATAATTTTGATTTTAAAATGCTACACTCATGAAAAAAAGAAAATAACTCACTCAGAAGGAAAATTCTGGAGAGTGCCGCCATAGAAAATTATCCAAATATTAATTTACGCCCAGGCTTTTTTCCCTATTTCACCTTTCTTAACAAAAATTAATGCTTTTACAAACAAATATGCACAACAGATTCATAAAATCGAAAGAAAATGGTTGAATACATCAACACAGATATAATGACAATATTCTCCACACGTGACAATCGCTGACGTCATTTTTCATTTAAAAATATGAAAATAGCGTTTCTCTACATTCCAGTTGCTAGGTACATTCTGTTTTTGTTTTTATTAGTTACGTTGTTCATTTAATTTCATTTTCGTATTTTGCTTTGATAAAGTCCACATTGGACGAAACGCGTCAGCAATTACCAGTTTTCCTATTGTCATTTTTTATTAAAAATATTGTCTTTCTACCGATTAAATCGGAGAAATTTTCATATATAGTATATATAACATTATATATATATATATATATATATATATATATATATATATATATATATATATATGTATGTATGTATGTATGTATGTATATAAGCAAATATATGGATATAAATCCGACAGTATGAAGAGAAATATACTGAAAAAACAAACAAAAATCCTAATATGCGATTATGCTGTTTTAATGTTTAATGTCAACGTCGGACGTTTCGGTCTAATAGACCATCTTCAGGACATATTCATTAAACATTAAAACAGCATAATCGCATATTACGATTTTTGTTTGTTTTTTCAGTATATTTTTCTTCATACTATCGGATCTATATTCCTATGTTAATAGATCATTTTCATTGAATATTTTAGTGTGGAAATTAAACAGTAGGAGTGGTCCATTTTAACTTTTCGAAGAAAAAAATGGTCTATGGTCTGAAGAAGTTTGAAAAGCACTGATTTGAAGGACTAACATAAAATATCTTGAAATATTCTAAAATATTGTTAGTCCTTCGAAATATCTAACACTGAGCAATTCACGATAATATATGCACATGATTAAAAAATTACTCGTACACGATGACAGATAGCAGACACAGAAAGACACAAAAAGGAAACTCGAACTCCTACAGAAGATATTGAAAAAAGGAAAGCAGGAAGAAAGGACCAAACATCAATTGCAAGAAGTTATAATGTATGGTTGTCAGCAAAAAGGACGGACCAACATGCAAATTACAAATTGGAAGTACAAAAACCAAACGAGAACAACGATTCAAATATCTAGGAAGTGTTTTAAAAGTGGACACGGAAATCCGAAGGCACATTGGGATAGTAAAAGATGCCTTTCAAAACCTAAGCAAAGAAACAGAAAAGATTCGTTAGAAACAAATAAAAGAGTACTGAACTGTTATATAATATCGGTCCACCTAATATGGCAGTGAATGATAGACAATCTCATCACAGATGAAGAAGAGATTTGAAACAACAGAAATGTGGCTCTACAGAAGGATGCTGAGAATACAGTGGATTGGACATGTGAACAACAACGAAGTTTTTAAAAAAATGGAAATATAAACGACACTTATACTTAACATCAGAAAAAGTCAATTGATATTTCTAGGAGACATTATGAGGAAAGAGGGCTTGGAAATTTCGATACTGACAGGACATGCTGGAAGCAAGAGAGATAGAGGAAAACTGTGCATAACCTACTTAACGAGCTTGTGTAAATGGATAGCAAAATAGGGTTTAGGAGAGTTAACAAAAAGACAATATTTACTAAGAAGTACAAAGGTCAGGAAATTGTGGCGAGCCATGATCACTAACGTCCTGAAGGGACATGACGCAGAAAAAAAAAGAATTGACCTTACGTCTGAACGTTCACACTAATTTTATGTATGATATATATATATATATATATATATATATATATATATATATATATATATATATATATATATATATATATATTAAGAAATGGACAAAGTCCGACAATTTATTTATTAAAGACATTTTCATGTTTAACGTTCTTTTTTATAGATACAAGTATTTAAGTAAATGCTCTTTAATAAATAAATTGTCGGACTGTGTCCATTTCTTAATATATGACGTCATTTGTTTACATTTGATACGCCATGAGCAGTTATGAATGTACGAGATTCATGGAAGATTGAAGTTTATAAGCAGTAAATTCAACCTTGCCAACCGAACGATCCTTGTGGCCGAGAGGTTAGGCACGTCAGCGTAAATGACGGTTCCGTTTAGAATGCAGGTTCGAATCCTGTCAAAGGACGAATATTTTCTATGAAAATTTCTCGGACATTCAGGCCGGTAAATGTTATTTAATACTGTTTATTATAAACAGAGCATTTACTTAAATACTTGTATCTATAAAAAAGAACGTTAAACATAAAAATGTCTTTAATAAATATATATATATATAGCCTATGATTTTGAGAAAGGTTATTAAAATCACTTGTACTCACACAAAATGAGTTCAGTGTCAAAACAACTCACGACCATATCGCGTTGAAACACTGGTTCTCATCAAATTACTGAAGTTAAACCGGTTCAGTGACCATTCTGGAATATCAGTTGCTCTCAGCTCAGATATGCAGGTGGTGTAATGGATAACGACTCTGAATAAGAAATTGGAGAGCCGAGTTCAAATTTCAGGTGGCTTCTTTATATTCATTAAATGCAAATACCCTTTGAAAAAGCATAAATCAACCTCTTCTTCCAGCTATAGGTTAAATAGTAAGACTTGTGTCAGCATATTATTGCTATCTCCCCCCCACAAATTCATACAATCCAAAAATATTTTCCGGTTTTTAAATAACCTTAAAAAGGTTGATAAACCGTAAGAAACAAATCAATCCATCGAACAACTCACGCAAAAATATGTGTATACATTGTGTGGGACATTCTGTACATTTTACTCTGAGAAAAAGCATATGTAAATAAATTCTTGATGGTTGCTTCAATATTACTTCATGATCTTCCACCTTCTCTCTTTATGTGTCGACATTTAATATCTTTATGCTGCCCATTGCTATCCGAACCTGAAACTGTAACCAGGCCGACAGTTACATTTTCTGGGGTGTTAACAGCGAGTCAACTTGCTTTTTAATCTTAAACCAGGGCAAAACTATCTTCGTTAAAAATGATTACACTGAGCAATAAAAAAACTTTTTTTTTTAAATTGTCTATATTTTTCAAATGATTTAGGATAATTTTTCACCGCTGAATCCAAAAATGACATCGTTTCTCTAAATCAGGTCATGTTTTTGTGCTATGTTGCGTTTTTAAAAATCTGATCTTATGAGTAAATCGATTACATTTGTGTGACATTATCTATTGAATTTTGTTAATATTTCTCGTAGAAAATAAGTTTTAAGAGAAAAAATTGTTTTCTAACACAACTTATTAATTAAATTTTACAAACCTCGATTACAATAAATTGAATAGTATACATTGATAAAGGTAAGTAGATGTAAATTGCATATTACGTTATCATTGTTCAAAATTCAGGGCTTGAAATTTTGTTTATTCGAACTCTTACAATGATCAGCAGCAGGTGTGTCTGTCTTCAAAGTTTAACAGTAATCAGCCATCTTGACTGCATCCCAGCGTCCCTTATATCTGGTCTCCATCTCTTTCATGCCCCGATGGAATCTCTCCCCCTGTTCGTCCTCATTGATCCCAAATTCTCAGGAAAACAATCCATGTGTGAGAATAAATACTGCATTTTGATGCTGATGTTGCGTCTGAGGTTTCTGAAAGCAGTCAGCATATTGATGACGAGTTCTGCATAGTTCCTGGCCTTGTTGTTGTCAAGAAAGTTCTTTATGATCAGAACAAAAGCCTTCCACACTTCCAGTTCCACTCTGTATATTGAGTTTTCAAACTCTGGATATCTGATGAGCTGACAGATTTGAGGACGATCAATGATGGCTGCTTTCAACTTCTCCATCGTCAATCTTGGAAAAGCCTGGCACAAGTAAGTGAAGCAGCCACTATCCTTGTCCAGAGCTTGATGTGCAGTGGTGGGAAAAGTATCCTGTCTCTGTCCACCAGAGGCTTATTGATGACATTTGTTGCTCTGCAAGTCATCAATCCCCCCAAAAAAAACAGGCCAGTCCTTTTCCATGTAATGCTGAACAGTGTCCCTACTATCCCACATGCACAGAAAGAATGAGTACTTGGTGAACCCGGACTGTTGTCCCCCCCAAAAATGTCACCATCTTAAGATCAACGGAAATAAACCACTCATGCTGATAATAATTAATTTTCTCCAGCACATTCTTCACTGTTTCATATTTCTCCTTCGGTTTAATCGAGTGAACGAGGATTACAGATACAAACTGGTTGCCATTGCGCAGCAAAATACTTTTCAGTGATCGTTTGCTGCTGTCAATGAAAAATCTCCAATCTTTGGGTTCGTACTGTGCTACTCCAATTTTGTGCATATGCTGCGCAATATCTGTACAGTACACCAAGTTCTTCTCTTCAGAGAAAAAAAATGGAGATACTCTTGATGCCTGTCGTGGTAAAAGGTGAGGTGAGCATTGTCTGAGGGGGAGCTTTTTTTCCTTCAATTTAGATGCGAAAAGTTCAGCAGAGAACAATTTGAAATCTGGAAATAGATCATTTAGTTTTTTTGGGTGGGGGGGGAGTATGTGGAGCATTATCGTCAAAAACCAATTCTTCTTCATTTTCTTGAACACTGGAGAAATCTTCTTCACTAATATCAGGAAGTTCTCCAAAGACACGTAGTGGAATTTCATCCCAATGAGGACGACGTGCTGATTGAAGATCAAGATTCTTGAGGCTGCTCTGTATTTTTTTTCTCTTGATCCCAGTCATATCAATAGCACAGAAGTAGAAGTTAGTGCTATGATTTGTTGGCTCCCTCGAAACCATGGGAATTAGCAAACTTCAGACACTTCTTCTTGCACTTGATCCACCGACGCAGATACGCGGTACATGTTTTACATACCATGTGTACCGCCCAAGCTTTCTCCTGGTCACCAAGTTTAATACCAAAAATAAAGAAAGTAAGCAAACTGTATGAAATTGTGACTAGATTCCTATTAGAGACAATGGTGTCTTCACCGCAGATATAGCGGCAGACGTCGGGCTTATTTTTACAAGATTTGGTGGAAGCCATTCATTCACCTCTAAAATACTAATTAGATATAAAATGGATGTGGAACATCATTGTCAAAAACCACTTCTTTTTCTTCTTGAACACTGGAGAAATCTTTCTCACTAATATCAGGAAGTTCTCCAAAGACAAGTATTGGAATTTCATCGCAGTAAGCTACAGGTTGACATGCTGATTGAAGATCTGGATACTTGAGACGGCTCCGGTTCTTTCTCTTGATCCCAATCTCATCAATAACACAGAAGTAGCAGTCAGTGATATAGTTTGTTGGCTCCCTCCAAATGATGGAATTCCAAATTTTGCACAACTCTTCTGGCCCTTGGTCCACCAATGCAGATAATCGGTACATGTTTTACATACCATGTATGGAACCCAGGCTTGATCCTGGTCACCAAGATGCTGAGTCATTTCTTGATAGTGTGTGTGGAAGTGAATGAGTTCTTGAATATTTGCAGTTCGAGTGACATGGCCCTTAGTAGGATCTGAGAGATTCAGTTGTTGAGGCCAAACATCGTGATTGTTATATTGTTATTCCTGAGAAATTGGCTCCTGAATTATATAACTTTAGTTATTCCTAATTGGCCCTAAAAAGTGACATGGTATGTTTACTACTATATCTGTGCAATATGGTAGACTTAAATTATAATGACTAATAAAACAACCTTTCATATTTATATTCTATGGTTTTGTATTGTACAGTATAATTGGTGTGTTTTGAGATGTAAACACTTTCTTTTTTGTTATTGGTTTATAAATATTTTGGAGGTGTGTTTTAATATTTATGAAGCTATATTTAGCTGAAAATACTTCTGATTGGTTAAAATTAATAAGTTTATAATTGACATAATAATTAGTTTTATTGTGTGAAATATGTTGCATATTTAGATATTTTAATGGACATGACAACAGAAACAAAAACACAAAAAGGTAACCTGATTTGTTCAATCAGGTTACCTTTTTGTGTTTTTGTTTCTGTTGTGTTTTTGATTCTCATGTGATTTTTAGATTCAGCACAACAAAATTTTCCTAAAACAGCTAAAAATATTTAGACAATAAATTTGGTATTGACCAATGTTATCAGAGTATGTCATATTAACCCAGTCCCATAATAGTTGCTACATTTCGTGTATGAAATACATATATAGACTTTTGCACTCGGACTTGGGGTCGTGGTTAGTAAGCTTATCTCCCTAGATCAATTACGACTGAATAGTGAGTTCGATCCTCACTGAGTGACCCACACTTTCGGCATTGTGCCATAATTAAGCTGCATTTAGAAAATCACCATATACAAACGTTGATACATGGAAATGGTGTAATGTTTATCAAGCTTGTCTCCCGAGATCAATTACGACTGAGTTCGATTATAACTGGGTACTCCATACTTTCGACCTTGTGCCACATCTACGTTACAATTAATAAATTGCTATATATACAAAACTAATAACGATTTTATTTCTCAATCAAAATAATTATGTGCAAATTCAAAAATAAAACCATTACTAATTTGAAAATACTTTATTCAAAAAACTAACGAAATGTGAAATGTTTGAAAATCCTCTTTTTATATTTGTATATAATTTTTGACGAAAAAAATATTGGAAATATTTTTTTCATTTTTTTAAAGAAGAAAAAAAAAAGGATTTTCAGACAGCATTTCATTTTCTCTTTCTTTCTTTCTCTCTTTTTTGTGTTACCATTTCAGATGGGTTTATTTGATGTGCCTTTACTTTCCTTTTCCAATCTTCAGTACCACGTGACTGTTGTGCCAAGACGAGAAGCCCGCATTTCAGAAAACCTTTATTCAGACGAGACCATTATGAGCGATGAGATGTTGGAAAAGTCGCACAGCAGCCTGGGAAGCCATTACGTCGGTGTCGGCAATCTTCATGATCTCAGCTACCCCAACAGTCTGTCTGGAATCAAAGCAATGAATAACAAGAACACCTTCAACACATATCCTAATACTTATGGGTCCTTGCCAAAAGATGGAATCGAGGGATTGGTGGTGCCTATCGACCAACTAAAACCGGAAAAGGATGCGTTGATCATTGAAGACACTGTCTTGTGAAGAAGAAAAAAATACGGCTTTTAATTTAGTTGTTTCAAAGGACAAAAAGAAATAAAAGATTGAAAATAAATGCTAAGATTTTTTCGCTTCCGGGATATCCCATCAAGCACTCGGAAAACCAGACAGTTGGGGGAAAATCTCTAAACAATTCATAAAAAAATGTTTTTTTGTTTTTTTTTTTGAATAGAGAGAAAAAAACTTATTTGGTTACAGAAAAGAAACATTTCATGTATTTTATTAAAAAAAAAAATAGAAAAATATCGGGAACGAAAAGAATTGAACAAGGAATCATGACATCAAAAACAACTTCTGCATACACATTACTAAACAAACACACACAAAAACAAAACAAAAATGTACGTTACACCCACACACACACACACACACACACACACACATATATACATATATATATATATATATATATATATATATATATATATATATATATATATACGGACCGCGTCAGAAAAGGGAAAAACTTGTATAGATATTGTAATACTAAATTCAGACATTTGGAAGTAACATTTGGATTCTACAATCACAAGAGATGCTTAAAATGGCGGGCTTTAGCTTCCAGGTATTTATTAGTCCGGCGAACTACTGCTTGAGTAACGTTGTCCAAAGTGTCCAGTGGGATTGTTGCACATACATTTTCAATTTCTTGTCTAAGGGCCGCCTATGCAATGCCATCTGTTGAAAAAGTATCGCTCTACAATTTGCTACTGTGTTATCGCAATTTGATAAAACTATGAAAGACAAGTTTTTCCTTTCCTGAAATGTGTAAACATTTTTGGTGGAGTCTGTATATATGTAGATAAACACACGCACACACACACATACACACACACGTATATATATATATATACACATATATATATATATAAAAGTGAACATAGAAGTCAACACTTAGACGCGACAGTCTGTTCCATGCTAGACGCAATCGTCAGACCACGAAGATTGCGTCTAGCATGAAACAGACTGTCGCGTCTAAGTGTTGACTTTTATGTTCACTTTTATATTTACACACGCTCTATCTCTGATATTGATCACTTTATCCCATAAATATAGCACATCTAAAGATTATATATATATATATATATATATATATATATATATATATATATATATATATATAGACACACGTTTCACGTTTTTTCTCCAATTACTATACTAAATAGAAGTTAAATTATGAGTGCTGAAAAAAAAAATAAAAACGAAACTTTTCGCTTGTTTTTGATGAAACTTGCATAAACGAAAGATTGCTTCCAAAATAACCCAATTCACGCACATACACACACACACACACACACACACACATATATATATATGTATACATTTTTGTTTTGTTTTACAATGAATTTCTCATTTTATATATCGGCTTATTTATAAGTAAAATCCATATTTGTTTATTCATTTCAATGTATGTATTGGCTTTAAAACAGTTTTCTATTTGATATATATGTATGTATGTATACAAAATAGATAGGTTAGTAAATAAAACAAGGTCAAACGAAAGGGTACCAATATAATCATTACAAAAACAAAAAACAAAAAACAAATAACATCTGACGCATAGTAATTCCCATTTCTCTGTTTATCCCTCGGTCCGTTGATAAAGGACACAGGTGTTGATTCCGGACACAAAACCTTTCTTTCCGTGCTTCATTTCTATCCTATAGTTAATAATTAATATTTAGTAAATGTTTTGATTATATTAGCACACGTTCATTTGCCCTTGTTTTATTAACTAACCTATTTATTTTATTTATTATAAGAAGCACACGTGGACCCTTTCTTATATATATATATATATAATTATTTATTTAGAAAATTTATAACATAAACATGTTATAAAATCACTATGGCTATTTTTGTAGTGATTATGTTATAAATTTTCTAAATAAATAATATATATATATATATATATATATATATATATATATATATATATATATATAAAACACCTAATCATTTTGTGGGTGGTCCGAGTTTACTTTCGACAATTAAACCGCTCTGTGTCAGTGACATCTCAACGCGCGTAGGTAGCATGATAGGCAACAAATGGCTGCTTATAACCTACTAATTGTTGGCCTGCTTGTTGTCTAAAGCAATTCCTGCAAGATCAGGGATTAGTCTTCGAGCCTATGTAAAAGTTAGAGTTTCGAATAACGATTGACAGGGCAAACAAACGGGTTCTTCCTATTTTAAAAGAGTGGAGCAAAACAATCGCCATCATTTGATTTAATGTTCGACTAAGCTGAGCTTAGTAAATATTTTCTATCTGTAAGTGAACTTGAGTGAGTGAGTGAGTGAGTGAGTGAGTGAGTGAGAGATTTCTTTAAATGTACTGCACCTTGGGATTTGGTTGTTTTTTTTTAATCATTTCACTCCAAGCAAGGCGATAATGCCACTAAGACAAAACGGGTTTACTGGGAGGGAAAGAGAATGAGAGGATTTTAGTTAAGAAAAAGGACAATAAAATAACAGGCTTCAAGTAGACAGAAGATGGTGATCGACGTTGCTTTTTTTTTTCATATATTTAAACAGCTCTCTGAATATTTGGGTCAAACATTTTAAATGTATTTTGCCAGCTTTTGTTGCGGCAATCAGAGAGTTGTTCAAATATACATGTGGTACAGCACTTGCTCTAACCAAAACATCCCATTTAATCATATTTACTGAAGCTTGTATAAAACTGCTACCTAAATATTCAACAACATAGGAGTCATTATATATATATATATATATATATATATATATATATATATATATATATATATATATATATATATATTTGGTTGGATTGAAGTGGACTGACAAACTGAATAATTTTTTTTAAATTTTGAATTTATGTAGATTGTTATTATGGAAGTCGGGTGGGGGGAGAATCGCCATCGTGATGTCACTCATGCTAACGCAAACATAGATGCATGTCCGCACAGCCACTGGGGTATGCAGACACACATGTACACGCGATCGCCCACCAAGGCTCACACAAACATAAACATATGTGGACAATATGGGAGTTGACATTTATATGTATATGTGTGCTGTTGTCTACATACATACGCATTTGATTGTTGAATTTCAATGATGGGATCAGTTTGTCTGACGATCGCAAAAGCGTGAAACCCAGGGTCACAAACTCACTCCAATCCAACCAAATATGTTAGCTCTATCTCTGATATTGAGCGCTTTCTAATAAGTACCGCGCATATAATATATAAATAATAATATATATAATATATTACATATATATATATATACACTTTTCACATTATATATACATACATACACACATATATATATATATATATATATATATATATATATATATATATATATATATATATATATCCTCACTTGTTTGCCTTTCTTTAATTGCCAATCAGTTGTAAAATTTCATCTTCTGTAATAGTGCTTGTGACGTTAATTCAATCTATTAATTTCTAAAATATCAAATTATTTCTGCCAGTAAGTATTTGACGAAAAGCATAATAATGGAAATAAATATCTGGTGATACTTAAAAATGTTGTTTTTGTTCTTCATTTTAATTCCTGCTTTTCATGTTTCCAGCAATTTGTTTTTTTTTCTTTCCTTCTTAAACAATGATATTCACGCTGTACAAGGCCCAAGAGCCACTCGAGGTAGAGGGTTACAGATTAAGAGGCACAATTTATGGGGCTATGTGGGGAAGATAAAAGTTGACCCTAGACTTGAAAAAGTTAAGATTCTATCGAAGCATCCTCTTAGGGGTTGGTTCCAGAAATTGATAGTTTGGTGTGGGGGTGAAAACTGTTTTAGTGGAACTTACATTTCACCAATGGAATACGAAGGTGTTATAGAGAAACACACCTATTCTATAGTTAATAGAGTCTCCCATCTACAATAAGTAGGAGTCAGTCAGACAGTCAGTCAGTTGATGTCGGACGACAGTCGAACTCTCTGCCTTTGGGCAGAGAGGAACCCGGAGGAGGCTATGCCGAAGGTCAGAGTTTCGTCCGTGGAGGTAGACAGACCCGATCCCGTTTATGCGGGGTCTACGGGTTTTTTTTGGCCGAACCTACGGGCTCGGGAACCCCACATTAAATTCGGTCTTGTGCCACATTTGACTGCGTGGAGCACTTACTAAATAGCGTCGATGTCGGATGGCAGTCGAATACTAAAGTATCAGCGACCACAACAAGATTACTCTGCGTAATACCTATTATATCAAGTTCCTAACGTTTTGTACGTCGAACCTATTTTAGGACCGACTTAGTACAAATACAAGCCTCCACTGTGAAATCACTCCACAACAGAAGGAAATGAGGGTGGTTTGCTACAATGTATGTAGCATGGTAGGCCTTAGCAGTGAAGGTTAAAACTGGTGGAAATAAGGAATTTAGTTTGTCTGAACACTTTCCATGGAAATGGCGATAGAGCAGTGAGAGGCTCGTGCCATTTCACCCGAGGGAAGGGGGTTCTAGGGTGAAAAATTATTTTTCACCCACAATGGCAATACTTTTGAACTTGATTGCAAGTTCAAAGTGAACGCTAGGCAGATCCTGCCCATATATAGCAGCCGTACAATTTTTTTCCACCTGGTCTGGAGAGGATAAAAGGAGTTATCATGTACTTTCTGGGGCAGTACAAGCAACTGACCATTTTGCCAATATCTTTAGTGATGGATCATATGTACGAGTTCCACTTGAGATCAAATGTGAGTTTAGGTGTTTAATCAATCTGAATAAAATAAAGAGTTAAATTTCTATACTGTTGTGTCTTCTGGTTTAGACACACATTATGGCTTTTATACAACGTCCCCTACCGAAATGATGTGTTATGGTTAAAATGGAAAGAAAATGCTAATGTAATAATGATATATCTCTAAAAACTAAAAGAGTTTAAATTAAAGAAACGTATAGCACTACAGGGTTATTCAAAAAGAAAGAGCAGATTTTGAACTGAATTTCATTCAATTTATTAGTATAAAAAAGAAAGATTTAAGTGACTTTGAATGGAATGTGGTCATTGGTACCAGACAGGCAGGTTTGAGTATTTCAAAAACGGCTTATCTTCTAAGATTTTCACACATAATCCTCTAAAGCATGGTCAGAAAAAAAAAATTCAACTGGTCAAGTTCAAATATGGAGTGTTTTCATAATTGTGTTGGACATTTTCTAAAATAATTCAAAGCTGGGGAATCAGAGGCAAAAAATGGGTTAATTTGACTGAATTTTTTTTTCATAGGTCCCAAAATCATTTGATCTAGTTCCTTTTTGAAAAAGGAGTGTTAAGGCATTTGTAGCATTCATTTCAACAAGATTACATTGACATTTCAGGCAAAAACAAATGGCAAAAAAAACTCTCCAGACTTGATCATCTAAGGATGAATGATTAAACCTGAGTTTTGATTAAATTTAAATGATCGTAACTTTACAAATACTTGGAATTAGGATAAAGTTAGACTAGTTCTGAAATCCACAGACTGTCTACATTCAGACTAGATATATTTTTTTTTTACTGTGAGGTCAACCCATTACAAGGCCTGGGGGCCACTCAAGGTAGAGGGTTATGCTTGGAGGCCATTTGTATGTATAGGAGTGGAAGATAATAGTTAACCCTAGCCATGAACAGAATAAGATTGTAGTGATTGGGGAAATATCTTGCTGGAAGTTGGTTTCACAGGACAGAAGATGCTCAAGTGGAACTTACTTCTTACTGGTGGAATACGGAGGGAATGTGGATGATTCACTACTATGTAAGCGGCATGACACGTTCTTGCCATGAAAGTTTGACCAGGGGATATAGTTCGTCCAAGCACTTTCCATGAAAGTAGTGGTAGAGCTGTGTGAAGTTTGCCACATCCTACCTGTATGAGAGAGAGGGTGAGGAATAATTTGTCACCCACAAGGGCTTGGAGACACTTTTGGACTATATGATTGCTAGAGAGTGATATGTGGGCAACTCTCACCCAAACATGACAACAGTAGTCCATTTTCGGCCTGATCTGGCTCTTGTAAAGGTAGGGGATAGCAGGAGTAAGGTACTTACTGGAATGGTACAGAGAGTCGACCATTTTATCTCCATCCTTAGCAATGGATCGTATATATCCTGATAGGTGGCAGTTTGAGGTCAGATCAGCGATGATGGAATATAACTAGCTTGTTCTTAGAGATATTGAATGTAACCAGCCAGTTATGACCCCCCCCCCATTGGGTAGTTTGTGCCGACTGGATATAGCACAATAAATTTCTCTAGGCCCAATTACAGAGCCTGGACTAATAATCCAAGCCTAATGTTTGTTTTTGAATCATTAAATGTAAATTATATCACCTTTTCTTTAAGATATGTTTATTTACCTTAGCACTGTTTTCATTATTAGATTATACTTACTTTTCAAGTTTATATACTTAGAGAATTTTGGAAAGAAGTTCAGTGCTCGAAAATTCTGATAAATTCAGTCTTGTTACTTCCAGATCTGCAGTGTAATATTGGAATTTTGTCAGCTAACATAGATTTACGTTCAAAGTATGTAAGGAAACTGGATAAGTCTTTATTTCTGAGATAAGGTATTATGTACACTATTTACATCATTCGGACTATTGTCCTCATCTTTGTCGCCATATTTATGACAACGTTTCAGCCGTTGTACACTCCGGCCTTTTTCAGGTGGTTGGAATGTCGAACTGAGCCCTTTATTTCACTCACTGGGGTAGACTGTTCTAGTTCCACGTGCTATGTATAATGGATGTCAGTTATCAGTTATCTCTTGTTAATTTCCTTCTGAAAGTTCTCCACTGCCTTAACCGGGTATTGAACTCGCACTCCTTGGGTCCTGTCACTGGATCTAACCAACGCCTTTATCCACAGTGGTTAAGGCAGTGGAGAACTTTCAGAAGGAAATTAACAAGAGATAACTGATACCTGACATCCATTAGATATGGCATGTGGAACTAGAACAGCAGGAGAAATAGAAATTTATGTTGTCAAAATTTGCTTCATGTTTTTAATTGATGAATAGTAAACAATTATTCTGTCCTCTTTCTGTGGTGTTTGCTGCTAGAGCCATTCCAAGACAAACCAGATAAAGACAGAAGAGGATATGGAGAAAGAAAATTATTTTTCTACTTTATCCACTCACACTCTCTCATATATATATATATATATATATATATATATATATATATATATATATATATATATATATATATATATATATATATATACACACACACACACGTATATGATTGGTGTATACAAAATAAATTCCAATCACCAACAATTACTATTCTTAAAAGAGTGCTCAATACAGAGTAGAGCGAATATAAATATTAATGTAAAAATTATAACATAAATAAGTTATAAAATCACTAAAAAAATAGCCATTTTGTTTCAACACCTCAGGTGTCTTATCAATGATGATGTTGAATGTAGATTTATATGTGTGTATATATATATATATATATATATATATATATATATATATATATATATATGGTGGACTCTCCCATGCATTTGACATATGAGCATCAAGTAACTCAGTTCCTAGGAACCGACAGCCAGACCTTAGCACATATGATTTGATTATAGTGGTGAAGGCTTTGTGCAGAACCAACCACACTTTTTGAAGGGCTGAATAGAGAGACCTGGTGCACTACGTGCCACAAGGTCCCCAAACAACCGTCCACAAGGTTTTGACCAGTTGCCACCCAAAGCTATAAAACCCAGTCTGTCCTGGCGATCATGTATCAAAAGATACATGACTGACGAGGCTGACCCCCACCGCCTTGCAGTCAGTTGCCATTTCTTTCTGCGGTAGACCTGTTGCCACCCAAGGCTATAGAACCCAGTCTGTCTTGCTAATTACCTATAGCTGGAGGGAGAAGAAGAGGACTAATACCTTTCCCAAAGGTATTATTAGCATGTAAGTGAATGTAATATAATGGATTTGACTGGAATTCGAACTCGGCTCTCCAATTCCTCAATCCGAGCTGCCATCCACTACTACACCATGCCTTTCATATATACAGGGTGTCCATAAAGTCTGTGTGAAATTTAAAACTACTTAAGTATTTTAAATTGCACACAGACTTTATGGACACCCTGATCTGTGTGTGTACGTTACTGATGTAAACTTGCTCAGATATTAAAATATATGTAACAAATATAAAATGACAAATAATTAAAAACTTATTAACGACCAACAAACAAGGTGAAAAGGGGCAAGGATAATAAAATAAAGTCATTGTAAAGAGGTGAAGAGAAAAAAAATAATTCAGCAACGGTCAGAAAATTAAAGACTGTGTGTGTGTGTGTGAGTGTGTTAAATAAAAAGTTTGCATAATAATATATAGTACATTAGAATTAATAAAGCGTGTGCGTGTATATGTACATTTATTAGAAATAATAAAGCGTGTGCATGTACATTTATTAGAAATAATAAAGCATGTGCATGTGTGTGTATACATTTATTAGAAGTAATAAAGTGTGTGCATGTGTAACTTTATTAGAAATAAGAAAGCGTGTGCGTACTTTACTTAGAAATAATAAAGCGTGTGTGTATGTGTGTGTAAAATAAAGTTACCATAAAGAAGGGAAGTGAAAAACAAAATTTCAACAATGGTCAGAAAAATAGAGAGTGTGTGCATGTGTAGGGTGCTAAACAGTTTCCTCACTTTTCAGAACCAGTCAAGGACATTATATATGTGTGTGTGTGTGTGTGTGTGTGTGTGTGTGTGAGCAAATATATGGATATAGATCTGACAGTATGAAGAAAAATATACGGAAAAAAAACAAACAAAAATCCTAATATGCAATTATGCTGTTTTATTAACATTAAAACAGCATAATTGCATATTAGGATTTTTGTTTTTTCCCTATATTTTTCTTCATATATATATATATATATATATATATATATATATGGCCATTTGTACCCATCTACTATGGCAGCTTGCCAATCCCTGTTGCAGATGCGTGCTCAGGCACATTTGTATTTTTTCAACACGCATAGAGCCCATCTGCAGTTTATACTGCAACCACGCTGAGTGGACTTTAGTTACAGTGTGCGTTACCTAGCATGATCAAACAGTTGGAACAAGTCCAGCACACTCAAATCCTTGGTCACGACGACTTTTCACTTTGTGTTAGCACAACCATCAACAGCTCCCAAATGAATCTGTCTACGCAATTTCACTCACCCGTGTTATGGTTTCCAGGATCTTTCCAAAGGTGTTGGACACTGAAACCTCCTCCTCCTCCTCCTCCTCCAGACTCATAACATCAAGAATTCATACTTTCCTGACAAATTGACCAGTGGTGAGATCCAAACCTGGGTTTATGTGAATATTCTAACCACTCGGCCACATACCCACAAATACGCTTAAATTCACCTTCATCCCTGCCGTGCGCCAACAGTTTAGTTGTAGGATCTCCAACTGACGCCAATTCAGTCGGGTTTTGATCCTAGCTAGAGGCAAGCGGACATCTAGCCACACTGATGAGTTGTGATACAGCGAAACAGTCTGTCTGTAGATGACAAATATATATATATATATATATATATATACACACACATATATTTATTTATTTATTACACACACACTACTTTTGAAAAGTATGAAGCCACCCCCAGAATTCCCATAGGATGAACTTGACAGAAGAGTAAAAAAAAAAAGGAAAATGAAAAAGAGTTCTTAGAGTCATTGAAAAAAAGAATGGAACTGATACTTTGAAAAACTTTTGATATGAATGCCCAAAATTTATGCTGCAGTAATCAAGGCTAAAGGAGGATATTTTGATGAGAGTAAAATATAATCATAAAATGCTTTTTTCTTTTCGTTATAATAAAATTTCTAATAAAAATCATGTCTCAATTATTTTAGCCATGTATAATAATTTTCTCTTATCTAAAGTACAAAATAACTACTTTTGGGGGCCACTTTAAAAAATTTATCAGGGTGGAATCAAACTTTTGAACTGTAGTGTGTGTGTCTGTGTGTGTGTGTGTGTCTGTGTCTGTGTGTGTATATATAAAATAAATATAAAATCCAAAATTACTTCATACGGAGAATAGCCTACTTCGGCAGATGAAGATATCGGTTGTCTGTCTTATCAACCCTAGTGTGGACTGAACTCGCGTCTATACAGATAATGGGGGGGGGGGTCAGGAAGAAGAATTTAACTGCGAAAGCTAAAAATATCAACCTGTCAAAAAACTAATACAGAATTTATGCATTGTGAAATATACTATTCCCCATATGAGGTCATTTTGGATTTATTTGTGGATCATTTTTAATATTTTATATTATTAGGATCCACTTGGATTATATACCAATGGATCTGTTACTAATATAAGTGTAATGTGCGTGTATATATGAAACCAACTTTGTATTGCTTGTGGATTTGTTGAGCCAAACCAAGTAAATAATCTCTGCAAAAGAAAGACAGTTTGATAGAAAGAGAGAGATTAAAGATGTTAAACATTTTCTTAGAACTTAAACCTGCAATTTTTCTTTGGTTAACATCACTCTCTTGTAAACTCTAAACATTAACTTCTTGCTTTGATCCTTGTGGATAGAAAAAAAAAAAGAAAAGACACAAGTCAGTGATTTGGTAATAAAATAGGGTTTGCTTTTTAATATAACAAAGACTTCCAGATAAAAACCTATGCGGTTAGAAACAGATGACATGAAAGACAAATGAAATTCTTTTTTTATGAATTATACAAATGCAAGGCAAATTTATCCAGGGGTGAGCAAAACATTTTTTGTGCTTTCAGGTTGTCCAGTGATTTTCACTGGGGATTTCTTTTTGGAAGGCTTGGCTTTAGGGCTGATCTTACGGGCAACACCAACTCTCACTAATTCCTCAGCAATATTTTGGTCCTCTTCTTTGGAAGTGTTGTAAAGGTCGATATACAAACGCTTGGATATTCTAGACAGAAAAAAAAAAAAAAAGAAAGCAAACATGTTTCACACACCGGGACAGACAGAAGAACAGGTTTTAATTATGATAATCAAGAGATTAAGGAAAAGTAAAGTCAAATTTCACTATAGAATATTGCCAAGTATTTTTGTAACTTTTTACTGTATAGTTATCTCCCTTACAATGATTTGGTTTGGTTTGTTTTACGACATATCAACCTCAATGGTGTCCTGGTCCCTTGTAATGCCGACAACTATTTTTTCCTGGTAATTTTTTTGTTTTGTCAAAAATCTATTTCTGGAAATATTTTTTTCCTCAAAATTATATAGCTGGTTATACTATTTTCAAAAACGTATTGCTGGCAATAGTGCTCTTCAAAAATGTACTGCTGGTAATAGTTTTTTCCAAAAATGTATTGCTGGCAACAGTTTTTTTCCTCAAAAATTTATTCCTGGTAATAATTTTTTACAAAGTATTTCTGGTATTAAAACGTATTTTTACACTTTCAAAATGCTGGGACCCTAACAGGTGCTACCACCCTGGGTCAGCGTGGACCTAGGAACACCAGCAATTAAGTAGTTGCACGCTCCTCAAAGCCTCCTGATCAGAGGCCTTGCTGTTGGACATAGTTTATCGTCTTACCCAGTACACGGATGTAATTTATCGTCATACCCAGGATGGCCCTTACAATGACAACTTAATCATATGAAAAATACCCATGAAAATTTCACAGTTTTTACTATCTGAATTTTCTGATGAATCTTAATTCTCAAGTTAATGATTGAATAAGCTCAAAGAAATAAAGAATATATCAATATGTTTGGTTGAAGATAAATAATTCATGAATACTTAAAACCTATATTTTATATATTGAAATACTTACATGCTATTCACACGGGCCACCAGAACTACGTCATCAACAAGTTCTAGAAAATAATCTCTGCAAGAGAAAGAAGACAATTTGATAGAGATTAAGGACATCAAATAATTTCTTAGAATTTAAAAACTGCAATTTTTTAACACAAGCAACCAAAATATGAGATATGAATTCAAATCACATTGGACTATTCTCACTGCTTTGGAGAGCCTTCAATCGAGGACATTGTAATAAAAAAGCAACAATGAAATGAAAATACCAGTTAACATTAACATCTGAATGAAAAAGAAAAAAATGCTTCTGTGCTACAGAGTAGACAATTGCAAAATATTTTTTAAAAAGAGAAAAGTCTCAAGAGAAGAAAAACACAAAATAAAATTATAGAGATGTTAAAAAGTAACAATTCATATTTTGTATATATTATAAATTTTTCAGAAAATAAACTATGTATAACTGCCATTATTCTGAGTATGTGTAGACAATCATATTAATACCAATGTTAGAATTTTTTGTCTGTGTCTCTGTGCTATGATCACATTCAAATGACAAGTTCTCAAACACTTCTGAGATTCCACTGCTCATCAGCTGATAAAAATGTTTTCATCGTTTGGTTTTTGCTTCCCACATATTACTTCCCACCTCAACCACCATATACTCAGCTGGAATATTTGAAATTCAAATCACACTAGATTTATTTCAGTATTCTAATTTTGGAAGGCATTTGACCCAAGAACATTTGGTGATAAAAAAGCAACAAGAAAATGATTAACATTATTTCTGGAATAAAAACCTATTTGCCATAATTTCTCAGATATAATTTCTTAGTTGTCATAGGTACTAAAAATATATCTAATAATTTGGGCTTATAAATCTACACACTGCAACTTATGCAATATAGTTTGAAAAGAGAAACTATTTCAGAAATATATTTTAGCAAATCAATGAACTTTTCTCTCAAAGTAACAAAGTTTTCAGGAGATGAATGATGAATAATTTACCTTTCTATTGACACATACTTTGGTTCAATTATGTGCCATGTGTGATACATGCTTAGGTGATCATGTATCCTTTGATACATGACTGATGAGGCAGATTTTTTTCCTGCAGTAGGTTGCCATTTCTTTCTGCAGTAGACCAGTTGCCATCTAAGGCTATATAACCCGGTCTGTCCTGCTACTTACACATAGCTGAGGGAAGAAGAGGATTCATACCTTTCCTAAGGGTATTAGCACGTCAGTCAGTCAGTTATGTGCCATGTGTGATACACGCTTAGGCGATCATGTATCTTTTGATACATGACTGTTAGTTGGGGGGAGAAGAGGATTCATACCTTTCCCAAGGTTATTACCACGTAAGTGAATGTAATGGATTCAACTGGAATTGGAACTTGGCTCTCCAATTCCTCAATCCAAGCCACCATCCATTACTCCACGGTAACAGGTTGATATATTAGCAAGAATCAGCTCCAAATATTTTTATCAAAAGGTGGGGATAAACTGCGCTCTTTTATTTAGAAAGCAAAAAAGAATCATGCATTTTTAAGAAATTACAAAATTTGCAAAAGTATCCATTTGCCAAAATTTGTTACAGACTATATCATAAGACATATTTAAGCATTTTCGTTTTCGTCTGCATATTAAGAAAAATCAAAAGCTAGAGTTTAAAGAAATAAGTTTCCAGAAGAGATATGTCTTCAGAAAGATGTTACCTAGCTTCCTGGGTCCACAGACCATCAGTAGAGGTTGAAGCAATTCCATCAAGGCAACATTCAACTGCTTGATGAGGAAGATGGATAAACTGTGGTTGGATAGGTTGAATGTGTTTCTCAG
The DNA here is from genome assembly GCA_903632075.3 of Acanthosepion pharaonis. Classification (NCBI taxonomy): domain Eukaryota; kingdom Metazoa; phylum Mollusca; class Cephalopoda; order Sepiida; family Sepiidae; genus Acanthosepion; species Acanthosepion pharaonis. The sequence goes on from CAHIKZ030000290.1 coordinate 607,480, forward strand.
GAATCCACTGAACATTACCAAAATCAACAAAAAACACCTGAAAAACCAAAATGGATCTATGGTAAGGAGTACAATTACAAAGTGTATTAAAAAAATCACTAGAAAAATACGCAAACTTTGGTAAACGGTACTACTTGAAAACTGAAAACTTGTTGTCAAAGACAAGTTTTCAAACTCACCTTGACTGCATTTGAGGTGTCATTCACTTCAGTGATACGTGCACGATACCACTGTTCATCTGCAGGTGCCCGAGCCACTACCAACTCACCAATTGTCCAAAGTAGATTTTCTTCAGCACGAGGACGTAATTTCTTATAGTATTCTCTGAAGTATAGAAAAAAGAAAAATACCAAAGGAAAATTATAGTTATCAAAATATAATGGTTGTTGTTTTATGAGATCATGTTTCGTATATTAAATCATTTCAAAAATTTGTACCTAATTAGAAATGGAAGGAAATAATCATTCAGTGACTAAGTTTACAAAAAGAGAGAAAAGTAGAGAGGAAAACTGGGTCTGGAGGTCACAACAGGAAGAGGGATCACCATTTCAACTTAGAGCTAAAGAGATCAATTAGAAAAGATCCAACTCAATTCATAAGACTTTTGGCATGTGAGAGAGGAGTTTCAGCTATGACAGTCCAAAGAGCAGTGAAAAATACTTGAAAATGAAATCATATGAGAAAGCTGTGAGGCACCTTGTTACTCCAGGACAGAAAGTTAGGTTAGAGAGGGTGAAGATCATCTTGACCAAGTTGAAAAATGATCCTGGAATATATATATATATATATATATATATATATATATATAGGATTGGTGTATAATTATTTTATTCTTAAAAGATAACTCAATATAGAGTAGAGCAAATATAATTAATTCGAAAATTATAACGTTATAAAATCACTACAAAAATAGCCATTTTGTTTCAGTACTGCTGGTGTCTTATCAAGTGATGGTACTGAATGTAGAATTATATATATATATATATATATATATTATAATAATAATAATATGCATGCATGCACACACACACACACACGCACACATATATATATATGAACTTGATATCAATCCTTTATGAGCTTCTGATCCTTAGTTATGATTAATTAATGATGAACATGTCATTTTTGTTAATGATTGATTTCATCACGATTCTTCTTCTAAGCTTGGAGAGTAATTATACATTCTTATTGCTCAAAGTAGAGTCCAATAGTGTTATAAAAACCTCGAAACATTTCAGTAAGGTATCTTTAATCAACAGTTCAAAGCTTAATCTAACAAATAGACAATTTTTCAGTTACACCCGCTATATAAGACGCATTCAAGAAGTTTGCAGACTTTTTCAGGAGAGACATTTATTAATTTCAAATAAGTACGAAACTGTAATCTACTTCAAAGTAGGTCGGTTGGCTAGATTTTGTTTAATGACGTGTCAACCCTGATAAGTCATTTTACACTAACCAGCTTTCAAAACAGAATTCTCTGACTTCAATGCACTTGTTGTAATCCTCAAACCACTTATTGAAGGTCCCTTAAAAATCATTGAAAGTCAAGATGTCCTGGTCCCTTGTCATAGCCTCCTTCATCTTCCTAATATTTTCAAACCTATTATATTATTGTTTAATTTATACTCCCTTTGCATTACCATTTAATGTATGCTCCCTAATCAATGTTAAGGAATGTGATTCTCACTCCCTGACATGTCCTGTTTCTCCCTAACCCCTTTCTTCTGGTACCTAATAAATGCTGGTCACATTTTGCGTTGGTTTTCTCAAACCCGAGTCGGTTCCATTTTCCATGACTTCATGTGACATAATGGCAGCAAGGAAGCAATTCATGCTTTACAACCCTGCAGATGAAGAATGATGCTAATAAAAAGGGCAGATGCACATAAGCTGCTTCAGTCGTGTCCAGCATTTGAAGTGATGATAACATGGTGTAAAAAAAAAAGTGACCACGTGTGTGAAAATGGCAGAAGGATTCCAGTCAAACATATTGCTACTGAGCAAGCTGGACACAAAGACTCACGTGGAATAATTACAGAGTCATGACCAAACTGTGCAAAGTGAACAAAATAAGAAATACCAAACGGCACAATTTCTTCACACTATCAGACGAGTTGATAGTTTACAAAGGTTTTTAATTCACTTCAACAGAAAATAAAAATGATTTGGAAATGGTAATAGCCAAGTTTGTTCAACATTTTATCAGGCAGACCAACGAGACCAACGAGACACATGAACGATGTCTTCAACAAAAGAGACCAGGAACAAGGTTAGAACATTGATAACGTAGCGAAGTCTTGAAAACTTTGTGAATGTTTATATGATTCTTTACTATGCGTCTGCATAGTGTTGGGTGTAAGAGACAACCAGGTACATAAAAGAATGCTACAACTTTCAACACTAACTCTCAAACAATGTATTGAGATATGCCGAATTTGTGAAGCTACAACTACACAGTTGAAATCTATGGGAGACTGGAACGACTCAGACAAAATAAACTGAGTGCAAAAGCAAAGTTACAAACAGAAATAAAATCATGTTACAGCATAACTGTTCATCCCACAAAACGTTTAATATCTAAAAACCACTAAAGTAATAAAGTTTTTTTTTCCAGGCTTTCAGGTAAGATGTTTAGCGAGTTTGATACTATTTGTCATAAGAATTGATGAAAAACCCTTTGAGTTATTCAGTTAGAAAGAGGACACGTTAAAATTATTTTGTGTCAGCCCCAATGGTCTTCTCAACTGAGCAATGATGAGAGGAAAAAGATCATTCAGGCCTTTAGTAATGGTACCAAGATTCATGCACTGGTTTCCATCTTCAAAGTCCATTCAAGAACCACCAAGAAAACGGTGAATAAGTTTAAAAAAGAGGGAACAGTAAAGTAAACAGTAAAACTAGATCAAAAAGTTACAACAGGATCATCATTTCAACTTAGAGCTAAAGAGATCAATTTGGCACATGAGAGAGGAGTTTCAGCTATGACAGTCCAAAGAGCAGTGAAAAAAGACTTGAAAATGAAATCATACATGAAACCTGTGAGGCACCTTGTTACTCCAGGACAGAAAATTAGAAGATTAGAGAGGGGTGTAGATCATCTTGAATAAGTTTGAAAATGATCCTGGAATAATATATATATATATATATATATATATATATATATATATATATATATATATATATTTGAACTTCATTACAATACTTCATGAGTTTCTGATCCTTAGCTATGATTAATTAATGACGAACATGTCATTTCCGCTTATGATTAATTTCATAATACTTCTGTTAATTATACATTTTTTTATTGCTCAAAGTTTAATCAAATAGTGTTTAAAAAAAAACCTTGGAGAACTCCAGTAAGATATCTTTAATCATTTCTAAGATATAATGGTTCAGAGCTTAATGTAACAATTGGACAATTTTGCTGTTACACACAGTATATATATATATATATATATATATATATATATATATATATATATATATATATATATATAAATAAAAGAAAGTGAATGATATTAAGGTACTGTTACTATGTTTTGTGCATAGACATACATAGTGATACCAATACGGGAAGTTTCGGTCAGTGCTCCCATGTTCATGCTCAAAGGACAAAGTCTATTGACCTAATTTTGGGCATAAAGATTTAAAAGATATCCACTCAAAACATAGGCTATGTGAGCTTGATTTGAAGATCTTTCAAGATCACCAGAAATCATCAAACATGCCATTTCTAGCCAAATGTAGCCATTCCATACAGTTGTTCCTAGGGCTTCCATAATTTCAACAGACTTGCTTTTCATTTCAAAAGACTTCAATTCCAATTGGTATAATCACCTTTGCTCTGAACGTCAACAGGGTACAAAGATATTCTTTCAAAACTGCCGACTTCAACTCCATGCTTTTAATATGGCCAGCTCTATATTGGTTGTTCCGGGGTTGGTCCCCCACTCAATGTTACATGTAACCAGAAACCTCATCCCAGAGACTACATCACCTTTTCTGGGTATCATTATACTTTTGGAGATACTTTTCTATGTTTAAGCTATTTTGTTTTTTTTCATGCATTATATTTCCCTCCTTGTGGGTGGAAGTGAGGTGTATGTATGCATATACGTATACACATTATTATTTAGCCAGTTCCTTGTTTCTTACTTTCCATGCTTCAAGTAGTTGCAATATCTTTCTTTTTACAATAATGTTAACCTTGTACAAGGCCCAAGAGCCACTAGAGGTAGAGGAGTACAGATTAAGAGGCACAGTTTATGGGAATATGAAGTGGAGATAACAGTTAACTCTAGACTTGAACCAGTTAAGATTGTAGTGATCAGAGAAGCATCTTTTTGGCAGTTAGACCCACAAAGCAGCAGTTTGGGTGAAGAAAACTATAGCCTATACATTGAGCACTTTTATTTCTCCCTCCAACTCTCTTGTCCCTTGTTACTTTTCCTCTTTCAAAATCAAATCCCACTTGAAAGGAACAAGATTTCAAGACGTCAAGAAACCAAGAAAATGTCATGAGGCAGCTGCTTGCTATCCTAAGAAAAGGAGTTCCAGGAATGCTTCCTCCAATGAAAAAAAGATTAAATGTTGAATTGTAGTTTCCTTTTTATAACACCAGTCTCAATATTTTTTGATCAGTCCTCATATATAATTATTTTTTCATGACATAGTTATGTTATAATTTTTAAATAAATAATTATATTTGCTCTACTCTGTATTGAGAACTCTTAAGAATAGTAATTGTTGGTTATTGGAATTTATTCCGTATAGACCAATCCTATACTTGTGTGTGTGTGTATATATATATATATATATATATGCATGTTTCATTAAATAATATAGACAAGTTTTTTCTATTTATTTTAAGTAAGTTCCTTTCATATTGTCTGATAAGCTTAATCACATTATCATTGAAAGACGAAAGGAAATCACCATATTGACACATGTTTATATCCAATCTTCAAGCAGCAAGGGCGGACTATCATTGTGGTTTCATCTGTGTGTTGTTTGATTTATTGAAATTGTCATCTTTGATAATGGCTTATGTAAGTTAAAAGCTTAGATTGGATTTAAACATGTATCAATATGGTGTTTTTCTTTCGTCTTTCAATGATGATGTGATTATACTTATCAGACAATATGAAAGGAACTTAAAATAAATAGACAAAACTTGTCTATATTATTTAATGAAACACACATTAATGAAAAATTGCTGCCTAAATATACACAATATATATATATATATATATATATATTATATATATAGCAGTGACATTACTCAGTATAGTCATATATGTTGTATCAGAAGTATTTTTCACTTTATACAGCCATTAATTCTAAAGATTATTTCATGGACACATCTAAGTATCATCCAACCATATTATTAGTATCATTATCAGTAATATTGAACTGTAATTTACTTCTTTTTTTTTGTTTGAAGTTGTTATAATGGGAGATACAAGTCTTGAGATTCCATCAGTTTGAAGGTTTTGGACCATAATGCTGCAGAAACTGTTTATAGAATCTAAGAACTAGAAATGAAATAGTCTCCAATTGTACTGCCTAAAAATTGTTTTGAGGATGGTGACTTGCCTCTTGAATTAAATCCCAGAAGTGGATAAGCTGCTGACTATAAGGCTTTAAAATGAAAAGTGTAAAAACTGATCACCAGTACCCAAAAAACATTCAGAAGAGCTAGAATTGTCAAAAGATATATGTAAAGCATTTAAAAAACAAATAGAGGGTTCTTAAGAGATTAAAAACATGGTGGGGCACTCTTGAGAGATTAAAAACATATTGGTGGATCATTAGAGAATAAAAAACATATGGCAGGCTCTTGAGCGATTAAAAAACATGAGGGGCTCCTGAGAGATTAAAAAAATTTGTGTGGGGGAGTCTGAGAGATTTAAAAATGGGGGGGGCTTGTGCGATTAAAAACAAATAAAGACTCTTGAGAGATTAAAAACATATGTCGAAGCACAATTCATCCCTTTCTCTGCATTTATATGAATTTGAGTATTTTTAAATTCAAACATATATTTCTCTGTTATATGCTTTCCTATTCAGACCCACATATTTATTTTAGGTGTTATAATAACAATGTTTTGTCTGTTCAACTCTCCAGCCTTCCTCAGATGTCTACCATTGTACTCAGTAACCTTAGAATATCAAACCAAACCAACAGTCCCCACCCTCCTGCCAATTACAACAGCTAAAATTTATAACAACAAAGCTGAGCACGTTGTTCTCAACAGAAAAACATATGATTATGATGATTACTCATTTAAAAAATTCTAATGAAAACAAACATCAACTTTGATATCCCAAGCAAGGTAATAATAATACCATTAAGATACAATGTGCTTGAAAGAGAATAAAAGAAAAAAACTTTAGAAGGAACAAAAAACCAAAGTCCTAAACAGGAAACAAGGGATAAACCTCTATTCAAAAGACCTGGAAGAAGTGTGAATCATCTATCGTCTGGTTTATACTCCTCCCCCTTTGAAGCAGGAGTAGACGTTCATCCCTTGTTTCCTATTTAGGACTTGGGTTTCTGGTTCCCTCTAAAAAAATTTTTCCTTTTCTTTCACTGCCAGTAGCCCCTTGTGTGTTTATAGCATTTTCACTTTGCTTGGAGAAAAATGATAAAAAAAAAAATACATACATGGTAGATAATCTTTATTAACAGTTTCATATAAGTTTCAATTTACAAATCCAGCAATGAAAGCATTTATTACTGGCAGCAGGAATAATTAGATGTTTGCATTATTTTAATATGGAATGATTTATTACAGAGTAAGATAAAAAGATGCAAGCATTACTTTTAACCTTAACTATTCTGAATAATAAAAACCTTAACTAAATAATAAAACTTCCAACTATGACTGTACCATAAACTATGTTTTACGAGGGTATTTTCAGACTACTGCTCACTGCAAATCAAACTCCCTCATCACTCACTGTACAGATTGAACCTTTCATGATTGGTTCTCCATCCATGATGCCAGAGACTTAGTTCAGCTAAAATTTACAAAATGGTGCTGAAAATTTCTCAGCCCAACCCACTTCCGAAAATCAGTATTCTCATTGAAATAAAATTTTGGGAAAGTGGACATGGCTGAAAACTTTTCAGCACCTTCTTATATGGATTTTTCAATATTTATATTCTGAATCTCTCTCTGCAAGAAGAAAGATGATAGTCAGATAGAAATTTTGTGAGCAAAGTAAGAAAACTTTGTTAGTAACATTTTGGAAATTATATGTTAAATATAGTTGACAGATTCTCCACAGAGTCAAATACATGAATTCAGAACGACAACAGTAACGAATGACAAATGCCACTGTACAAATTAACAAGATTTAATCATAACTAGACAATACATAAAAACATTTAGATAAGAGAATGCATGGAAAGATGTGTGCTATACATTTCTGTATGGAAAGATGTAGGTGTTGTTTTGAGGTTAAAAGTTGAAAAAAATCTTAGCACCAATCTTTCTTCTGAAATAAAATAGGGTTTTCTCTCTTCCTTTTTCTCTCTCTTTGAGCTTGATTGGAGTTCATCTTTTATTGTGCAATCTCTCTTGTTTGACTGCAACAAGTAAAAAGCGGTATTATTTGCATAAGACTTGATGGAAACAGATGGGAAAACAGAGATGGGTTGCTAAGTGTAAAGTTTGTGTAGTTATGGGTTTTGGGGCTGCATACAGATGTAACAATTGTAAGAATTTTATTTTAGAGATAATAATAATTTACTGATACAATTCCTATTAATTAACTTATAGCTTGCAGGAGAAGAGATGCATTCACCCCTTTCCCAAGGGTATTTGCATGTAAGTGAATATAATGAACTAGACTGGAATTGGATCTCTGATTTCCAATTCCGAGCTGTGATCCATTACCGACCTGCACATCCAAGCTTACAGCATATGGTATTCCCAAGTGGTTACCCATTTAGGTACTGACCAGGCTCAATGTAGGCTAAACTTTGTGTTTCAATGTGATATGGCTATAAACTTATAGAACGTCAAAGAATTCATATTAACATGTAAAATAATGTATTCCAGTACATTAGTGTTTGTGCCAATCAAATATGTTTTGCTAGCATATTCTTTGCATTTATTTATAAATAAAAAATCCTGTTGCAGTTTGTTTGAATAATAAAGCCTGACTCTCTTAAAACAAATAAAGATAGTTATTATAAACTGAAGCTCGCATGATATATTGCTTATAAAAATATCCTGAAAATTTTACAAATATTCGTTGCTTATTTTTTAAATTTTTTTTTTTCTATTTTTTACTTCATGTAATAAGTAGATTTCTATACATCAGCCATGGATATTTGACAAATGATCATATTACTTACTGAAGGCTTTCTTGAAGATCTGGTAATGTTTCTTCTTTATTTGGACAAACTAGAAAAAAAAAAAAAAAAACATTCCTCAATAAAATCATGAAAATTAAAAAGAAACATTATTTACATTATTCGAACTATTGTCCTCATCTTTGTCACCATATTTATTACAATGTTTCAGCCGTTGTACGCTCCGACCTTCTTCAGGTGGTTGGAATGTCGAACTGAACCCTTTATTTTCACTGGGGTAGACTGTTCTAGTTCCACATACCATGTTTAATGGATGTCAGTTGTCAGTTATCTCCTGTTAATTTCCCCCTGAAAGTTCTCCACTGCCTTACCCGGGTATTGAATTCACACTTTTTGGGTCCTTTCACTGGATCTAACTAATGCCACTATGCCATGTGTCCTCAAGGACACATGGCACAGTGGATAAAAGTGTTGGTTAGATCTAATGACGGTTCAGTACCCAGTTAAGGCAGTGGAGAACTTTCAAGAGATAACTGATAACTGACATCCATTAAACATGGCATGTGGAACTAGAACAGTCTACCCCAGTGAGCAAAATAAAGGTTTCAGTTTGACATTCCAACCACCTGAAGAAGGCCAGAGTGTACAACGGCTGAAACGTTGTAATAAATATGGCGACAAAGATGAGGACAATAGTCCAAATAATGTAAATAGTGTACATAATACCTCATCTCAGAAATATAGACAGATAAAAAGAAACAGTAAGGAAATTTTTTTCAAAAATTGTCAATAGTATTTTTTCATCTTCATTTGGTTTCTTTTACTGCATATCAACTTCAATGGGTTATTTAATGCCGACAAGACTTTTATTGCTGGTAATAATTATTTACAAAAATGTATTGCTGGTAATATTTTTTCCTCAAAAAATTTATTGCTGGTATTAAAACCTATTTTTACACTTTTTTTCCTTCAAAATTGTATTACTGATAATTTTTCCTCAAAAATGTATTGCTGGTAATAATTATTTTCTTCAAAATATAATTCTGTCCATTTATTTAATAAAAAAAAAAAAAATCAAATTTTATAAAAAGATTAACTTTTCAAAAATTTGGAGTAAAATCAAAAATGAATAAAAGTAGTAAACAAAAAAGACTGAGTAATTCTAAACAAAGAGTTGAAGCAAGACAGTATCTGTGAGCAGAGATTACAGCTTGGTTTTATTGTACAGCAAACTGTAAACAAGTATTTGTAACGCCTTTTGTTGCACAATTAATATATTTTTAACTACCTACAGAAGTTGTAGCATATAACCTGTATTTTTAAAAACAATATAAAATCATCTAATTTGCATATATCAGCCATTTTGAATATTAGTTGTATTAACAGAAATATAAACTTCATGAAAGAAAGTTGAAAATTTCAATAGTAACTTATCCAAACTTAACAAGAATCATAAAGCATAAGCTTACTGAATCACTGAATTTCTAAAGGGTCCAACTTTACAATTTTCTGATATTCAGGTTAATATTGACTCCTAAAAACAAGGCACCAGCTTGATAACTCTAGAGAATAAGGGTTCCTTTTTGATGTACAGAGTTATAGAATGGCCTGATAGTCTTAAAAGAATGTTCAGAATTGGCAGAAAAGAGGTCACAGAGTTCTTACACATTGATTTCAAGAAAAAATATCCCCTACCTTAAATTGCCAACCAGAGACACACACAAAAAAAACTCCTTGTTAAACTTTTGCATTCATTCTGACAAATTTGAAAAAGCTAAATATTACACATGGCCAGAGAGACAAGTTCAGTCTTAGGTTGTGCATTTCATTATATCAATATCTGTTCCAGAAACATGGCTGCTGGGGATCAAAACCATAAACATGCAATTTTTTTAGCCATTAGTTATCAATGATTATTTTGATCTGATACTTAAGACTCCTAGGGAAGTAACATATAACTATCTACTATGTAATAATTTGATCAGGTAGAAAAAGATGAAAGGAAAATAGAAACTGTTGAGATATACATTGACTGCAATGAGATGAGAGCTGAAGTTAATGACTAGATTTTAAAGACCATTTTAAAAACTTCTTCAAAATGTTTACAAAGATGGAGAGAAATTTGCAGTCACAAATTAGAAATCATTTACTTCTCTCCAAAGAGAATAACAACATGATATGTTTGTGTTGGAAAGTATACCTTGGACTTTGTTTAGCAAGTTTTGTCTGGTTAAAAGTCAGGTTGCAGAGATTCTCCATTCAGGTTAGCTTTTTAACTAGGAACTACTTTCTTTTGAGTAAAGGTATCCAAGTTATGGATCATGACAAGATCTAGCAAAATATCTCTCCCCTGACGTGCAGACATTCAATGTTATATGGGTGCAGTTCCAAAGCTCTAGAGATTGGCAGCTGATATCTTCTCTAACATTTCAGTCAGGGAAATACTGGCTGGTTACATTCAATGCCTCAAAAAGCAAACTAGTTACGTTCCATCATCACCAATCAAACCCTTAACTATCAACAATGACGAAGAATGGGTGTTCCCTCGGGGATGCCCCATGCTTTGATCACTTATTGGGACAAACTCAACACAGACCTCAAGTGGAACTCGTACATATTGTGACGCCACTTGGTCCAGGGTCGAATCCGTTGGTCACGGCGCCAACTGTGACGTCGCTCCTCCTGGTCGCTCTTCGCTGTTCCAAGTGTGACGTTCCAACCCCTTGGTTAGATGATTACCAGCCTCGCCTTTCCCAACTCGCTTCCAACACCTGGTTACTAGGGTAACTGTACTGATCTTCGGTCTGCCTACCCACGTTGTGATTAGATCTTAGACAGACAGGATCAAACAGGGATTGGGGCCGTATGCAAGTTGAGTTCGACGGGGGTGGCAAAACACAAGTAAAAGAAAAAACTCACGAGGCCAAAAATTACTGATAAAAAAAAAGGGTAACAACATTTTATATCTAATGTTCGTTACATAAAAATTGTTCTTACTTCCCGACCCGTTTTGTGGACAGTGGCACCAAGCTTCTATCATACAACTTAAAGACTTCGAGTTGCCTACTCTCTAGAATTTTGTATGTCAGAGTGTGGTTTAGTTTTGACACTGGGCGCTAATCTCTACCAGTCGTTCACGGCTGATTCTTCTCTGCGGCTTGAGTTTGGACGAGCTTATTTACTTCGGCTTGAGTTGGACGTATTTCTTCACTTCGATTTGGTTTGGACGAATTTCTGTTCTTGGGCTTGGTTTGATTTCAACTTCTTCTATGCATAACTGCAAGTAACTTCTTCTTCTTCCGTCCTGCAACTCTTCTCTCTGCCGTCTGAGGTGATCTGAGCTCTCTGTCGTCCGGGGCTGAACTGATTTCTGTCGATTGGGGTTCTGCTTTTATTGACGCCAAGAACAAACTGGGGTGGGTCTGTCGCGTCAGGGTTTTCTCGATAATTCCAAAAGTCGATTATTTCTGATTTCCCATTATCACTCTTATTTTCACCCCTACTTCCTCACAGTGCCTCTGGTGGGAGGCGATACCCATCTCCTCGGTCTCTCGTATGTCAGGTGACCGTTTTCGACCAATGGGTCTTGGTCGAGCGTCCCTTCTCCTCTTTCTTGCATATCACGTGACCGCTTTCGCTAATGAGATTCTGGTTGGGCGTCTCCGTGCTTCGTGACGTCTCCAATCGGGCGTGGCTTATCCCGTCTTTGTTCTGGGAAAGAACACCTTGCTAAAAAAAAACAAAATCCAATTTGGCCTTTTTTCACACATACGAAAAAAATGACAATCTCGGCCTTTCTCACCTTTCTGGTTTTTGTCAAAACAGCCCGCCGCTAATTAGATGTGACTTCAGGAAGAATTTTTCTCGTCTCGCTGGTGCTTTCTGTGAGCCAAAAACAATTGTTTTCACCTCTTTGTTTTTGCTCAGACCTGATAGTCAAAAAATCTTAATTATCTGAATTGAAAATGTCTTCACTTCATCATCGTGGGGTTCTAATTTTAACAGGTCAGAATCTGTACACAATTCCAGCGGTCACCTTCTCATCCCAAAAGACACCCTTCTCCGATTAATATTTTGTTTTCCATTGTTCTAAAAAAATCCCATTTCTCCAAATTGATAATGAGTCTTCTACACAAAAGTAGGCCAGATGCTTTGACCGACATTTTTATCAATCGTACATATGTTCATACACTTTTACCAAGTCTGTTTTCTTTCTTTCTTTTAATTACCTTTAATTCTATTCTTCCAAATAACAATTTCCATTGTCCTTGAAATTGGTCAGGTAGCGTTGGCCTAGATACCTCTTGACACCTGTTTTCGCTTAATGACCGCCTTTTGCATTACTCATCCTCTCCCTTTCTTTTCCTCTTTTCTTTTTCTTTTTCCCTTCTTTTTTTCTTCCCTTAGGATCGCCTAAGTACAATTAGAGAATTATTCTCGAAACTCAATTATTCTTCGTCCAAAAAACTAACAACTGGTTAATAAACCGAATAAAAAAAATTAAATCATATTTCTATGAATATTTTTTTTAGTTTTTCTAATAATGCAGGGTGCCACAATCCTCCCCTAACCGATTTGTCATTTACCCGTAAATGACACCTAAACCCAATTACATCATTTAACATGCACCATGCATTTGTCTCATGCAATTCTATTCTACTTTCTAACATGCAAGGGTAATATTCTTTTCATGCAATGTAATGTTCTTTTCATCTTTTTTTTTTTGTTCTACATGCAATGTAATGTTCTTTTCATCTTCTTTTGTTCTACATGCAAGGGTAATGTTCTTTTCATCTTCTTTTGTTCTACATGCAATGTAATGTTCTTTTCATTTTCTTTTGTTCTACATGCAATGTAATGTTCTTTTCATTTTTTTTTTTTTTTTCTACATGCAAGGGTAATGTTCTTTTCATTTTTTTTTTTTTTTGTTTGTTTGTTTTACATGCCAAAGTAATATGTGCGTGTGTCTGTAGGTGCAGATGTGTTCACTATGGTTTGTTCTTCTTGGTCAATGTTTTCCTCTCCGCTGTGGGAGGTTTTTCCGCCGCACGTGGTGGTCTCATGCCAGCCTCCTCCGTTGGTCTTTCAGCAATTTCTTCGCCAGTCCTGTCTGAGTAAGGCACACTGCTCGGCATCTCCCTCTCGAGTTGCTGCATGCTCACTAGATTGTCGTTCGCTAATCTTCTCTTACTCTTAATCTTCCATATTAATACACCCCCGATGGTTATAACTAAGAATGTACTCATTACTATTGACCAACTTATCGCGATCTGCTCATCGTCTTCCCAAGCCACACCTTCATTTCCCAACGCACTTAACTTATCTCTTAATTGATCCATATCAATCTTTTCTATTGGCTTCATTAATACTGGCATCTTATTTAAGGTAACATTAGAGAATCTCTTCACTATCGGCTCCCATAATTCTGTACAATTGACTAAGCCTCTACCAATCATCTCTATGAGTGAATCTTTTTCTTCATATCTTTCTTCCTTCTGGTAATATCTCGAATACATTCTCGTTATCTAACAATGGAAAAGATATCACAACCAATAATCGCCTATTTTCTAACAAGGTCACACATCCTAGTGCATTATAATATTCCCACAATTCTTTACTCAATTATTTCATAACTTCTTACTAAGTTCAGCTCTTCCCTCCTCTAACTAACCTCTAGCAGACAGAATGGTCCGGTCAGGTGTGCGTGGCGCTCACTCTAAAGGTCGTACTTCATGACATCACTGATGGTCAATCAACAATGCCAATAATCTTCTTCCGTCCCTTGTGAGGTGCAGCCCGCGACTCCATCCCCTCCACTCACATCCACCGTAGTCAGCCAGTAGGTTTTTGGATGAGCCAGTGTCGTTATCTGTCGACACTAAATGCTTCTATTCTGCACAGCCCTTTTGTTCTACTGAGATTTGGGGTTCTTCTCCCTCCCTGATCTCATCTCCTGAGGTGATTCCTGCTCAACCTCTAACCTTCTTTCTGTGTTTAACTTCTGTCCAGGAAGTTTTTTGTCCTCTTCTCCATCCCCTGATTCTTCTTTCTGTTTAGAGTCTTCGCCTTGAATGTCTTCAATGCCTCTCTACGTCTAATTCTTTCCTGTTCCTTATCCTTTCCTTGAGCTGGGAAAGGGGTATTCGATCCTCCTCCTCCCACTCGCTGGGCCCTTCGTCCTGTTCAGGGTGCCTCTTTTAGGGCCTTGACTGCTTGATTGGACCTCCTCGTCTTTTTTTCTTCCTTTTTTTTCGGACATGGGGGTGTGATGGCGACCTCACGGGGTCTTCTCTGCACCGATTCAGTCGACGACTGAACATTGCTAATCCCCGCTGAGGGTTCCAACTCTGTCACTCGGACTGCTTCGTTTATCTGGCCAAGTCGACCTATCTCCTCATCTTCCTCGGAGTCTTCTTCCGTTTCCATTTCTTCCGGTTCAACCAGAGTTACCTTCCTTTTCCTTGTCTTCTTAGGCCTCGGCTCGCTCATTTCCAGGTTAGCTATTTCAGCCTTCTTCAGATCATTGGCATGAACCCTCCTCGCTCGTCCTGCCACTTGATCCCATATTACATATGATATTGGGCCTGTCTGCTCTACTATCCGGTAGTACGGTTCCCATTTCTGGTCCAGTTTTCCTTCTCTCTAGTGGATTTTATAGTAGACAGGGTCTCCAACCTTCAATTCTACCACCTTTCTTTCAGCATTCACCCTCTCATTTCTTTTCTTCTGGGCCCTCTTTATTCTTCTTCTGGCCTGTATGAATATCTTATGTTGCTGTTCCAGCAATAGTTGATGATGATCTTCTCCCATATACCTTCTTGGGGCTTCAGTAGGTTATCTACAGGCAGGACCACGTCTCTGCCAAACAACAAAAAGTAAGGAGAAAATCTGGAGGTTTTCGTTTATCGTAAACCTCACGGCCGCCAGAGCCTGCGTCAAATACAAGTCCCAATTTCCAGTGTTTTCTCTGACCAGCTTGGCCAATACATCTCCCAAGGTTCTATGAAACCTTTCCACTTTAGCATTTCCTTGGGGGTGATATGGAGATGTTTTTATGTGCTCTACATTCAAACCTGTCAGAACTTCTCTCATGATGCTGTTCACATTCTCCGTGCCATTATCTGTTACCAATTGCACAGGGGCACCATACCTAGGGAAGATTTCACTTATTATCAACCCGGCCACAGTTCTGGCCTTCTTGTCTGGTACTGCAAATGCTTCAGGCCAATTTGTTAGCCAATCGACAAAACTCACTATATAGTTGTTTCCTTGTGCAGTTTCCCCATATGGTCCTGATACATCCATACTCACCTTCTCGAAGGGAAGTTCTGCACGCCTGTTTCCTCCAAGGGTGCCATTTCCTGCCTTCTGCTCTGCGACTGGCAGACTACACAACTTCGAACATAGTTAGTGACTTCTCCGTACAGTTTGGGCCAATAGTACTTTCTTCCTATGAGATCACATGTCCTATCAATTCCCCATGTGACCCAACCTCTCGTGGCACTGCTCCAATATCTCTGGTCTTAAACTTTTGGGCACATACAACTTGGGCTTGACTTCTTCATCCCTGCCTGAGAGATAATACAGCCTTTTCCTCTATTATGGCATACTTGGTGGTCTCTCCTGCCTTCACCTTCTCTCTCAGAGCAGCTATTTCACTGTCTGCTTGCTCCTTTTCAATTCCTTCTGTCCAGTAGGGATGGGGTTATTATCTGGGCGTCCCCTTCTTCGTCCGATTCTAACATAGGGGCGATCTTTTAGCTTATTAGAGTTAATTACTCCTATTCTATAGGCTTTATCATCTACTCCCTGTTCTACCTTTACAGATCTTTCTTCCAGTTGTTTCGGTATTCTTGAGAGCAAATCTGCGCACGTGTTTTCCTTTCCTGCCAAATACTCTATCTTACAGTGGTAGCCACTTAACTTAAGTGCCCACTGTTGAATTTTCTTATTATTTGTCCACTCTGCCTGCAATAGATACTGCAGAGGTTTGTGGTCTGTTTTTATAGTAAAGACCGCACCATTTAAATAGTAGTCCAGTTTTTGGAGAGCATACATGATAGCATATGCTTCCCTCTCTATTACTGGCCACCTCTGTTGTGTCTCTGAGAGCTTATGGGAGAGGAAGTATATCGGTACTTCCTCTGGTATGCCTGGCACTGGTCCACTCCTTATCAGGACACGGCTGGGTAAGTACTGCCCCTACACACTGCTCACTGGCATCCGTGTATAATATCATGGGCTTGCTGAGGTCTGGGTATGTCAGCAGGGACGGTTGTCAACTGTTCTTTTAGCTTAATCAAATGCTCGTTGACAGTCCTCTGTCCACTTGAACCTAGCATATTTCTTTTGTCAGGGCTACTAGTGGTATGGCAATTCTTGAAAATGCCGGGACGAAGCGCCGGTAGTAGCCTATAGCTCCTATAAAACCTCTTACCTGCCTCACTGTCTTAGGCTCTGGCATTTCCCTTATGACCTTTACCTTATCCATGTCGGGTTTAATACCGTCTCCGTTTATGACGGCCTAAATACCTAGTTTCTTCCTTCAGAAACTGACACTTTGACAATTTTAATTTTAAGCTGTGTTTCCTTAACCTTCTCAACACTTGTCTTAAATGAAAAAGTGTTGTTCCACTGTTTTCGAAAATATCAAGATATCGTCCAAATACGCCATGGCAAAGCTCTCGTATCCTCCTAACACTATTGACATTAGCTGTTGGAAGACTCCGGGGCATTAGCTAAACCGAATGGCATCACCCTGAACTGAAACAGTCCCAGGTGACACGCAAATGCGGCCTTCTCCTTGTCAGCCTCATCCAGGGCTACTTGCCAATACCGGACCTCAAGTCCAACGAGAGAAGTACTTTGCCTTCCCTAATAATGCCAAAATGTCGTCTATCAATGGCAATGGCACCGCCAACGGCTTCGATATAGAATTTAGCTTTCTAAAATCTACACAGAAACAGTGCCCGCCATCTTTCTTACCTACTATTACTATTGGGAAGCTCCAAGGGGAGATCGATCTTTCGATCATCCCAGCTTCCAACATTTCCTCTACTGCCTCTTCTACAAGGGGTCTTTTATGTATAGGTGTCTGGTAGGGTTTTAATTTCACAGGGGGGGGTCTCCGGTGTCGATTTTCATTTCGACTGTGTGGGTCTGACCTAGCTCCTTGTCTGACTGGGCCACCACATCTCGATTGTCCCTTAACAGACCCCCCACTCTGGTTCTAAATTGATCCGGTGCTAATATATCTTCCTCTAAGATTCCTTCTGTTTGCTCTACTAGCTTCCTTCGTTCCTCCTCGAATCTCACCCGATTCAGAGTTCGTAGGGGAAGTGCTCTTCCTATCTTCTCCCCTCTCCTAACCTTGATAGTCTTTTGGGCCTGGTTCACCATCATTATGGGCACCAACTCGGCTACCTCCACTACCGTTTCGCACAGGGTTACCTCGTTATCTTCTAGGCCCTTTCCTTCTACAGGGACCAACTGCAGAGGTCCTCTCCATACCCTTTTTCCTGACATTAACCTACCCTTTCCCGACACTGCGGTCCTAGGAGGTAACTTTACATCTTCCTCCACCACTATGGTTATCTCTTCCTCTGGTGGGCATCCCAATGGCGTTCTCTCGCGCCGTTCACCACCAACACAGTAGGATTAAACTCGATCTGGGCCCTCTGGCTCGGAGCCAATCTTCTCCCAAGATTGCCTCCGACACAGGTCGGGGGTTACGTAAAAATTTTGGGTGCTTTTTTTACTTTCCCAATCCTCACCGGAGCCTCACCATCCCTTTTATCTTCAGGGGGCTCCATCTGCTTTATGCGTGACCTCTATGTCCGCTTCCCGTAACCTTCTCTTCCGTTTCACCCGCCTGTATGTTTCCTCTCTCATCAATGACACAGATGCTCCTGTGTCCACCAAAGCCCTCATCTCCCTACTGGTGGGTATGTCGGCGTCAGGGTTTTCTCGATAATTCCAAAAGTCGCATTATTTCTGATTTCCCATTATCACTCTTATTTTCACCCCTACTTCCTCACAGTGCCTCTGGTGGGGAGGCGATACCCATCTCTCCCGGTCTCTCGAATGTCAGGTGACCGTTTTCGACCAATGGGTCTTGGTCGGCGTCCTTTCTCCTCTTTCTCGTGATATCACGTGACTGCTTTCGCTAATGAGATTCTGGTTGGGCGTCTCCCATTGCCCGTGGCGTCTCCAATCGGGCGTGGCTTATCCCGTCTTTGTTCTGGGAAAGAACACCTTGCTAAAAAAACAAAATCCAATTTGGCCTTTTTTCGCACGCACGAAAAATGACAATCTCGGCCTTTTTCACCTTTCTGGTTTTTGTCAAAACAGCCCGCCCGCTAATTAGATGTGACTTCAGGAAGAATTTTTTCTCGTCTCGCTGGCGCTTTCTGTGAGCCAAAAACAATTGTTTTCACCTCTTTGTTTTTGCTCAGACCTGATAGTCAAAAATCTTAATTATCTGAATTGAAAATGTCTTCACTTCATCATCGTGGGGGTTCTAATTTTTAACAGGTCAGAATCTGTACACAATTCCAGCGGTCACCTTCTCATCCCAAAAGACACCCTTCTCCGATTAATATTTTGTTTTCCATTGTTCTAAAAAAATCCCATTTCTCCAAATTGATAATGAGTCTTCTACACAAAAGTAGGCCAGATGCTTTGACCGACATTTTTATCAATCGTACATATGTTCATACACTTTTACCAAGTCTGTTTTCTTTCTTTCTTTTAATTACCTTTAATTCTATTCTTCCAAATAACAATTTCCATTGTCCTTGAAATTCGGTCAGGCGCGTTGGCCTAGATACCTCTTGACACCTGTTTTCGCTAATGACCGGCCTTTTGCATTACTCATCCTCTCCCTTTCTTTTCCTCTTTCTCTTTTTCTTTTTCCCTTCTTTTTTTTTTTCCCTTAGGATCGCCTAAGTACAATTAGAGAATTATTCTCGAAACTCAATTATTCTTCGTCAAAAAAACTAACAACTGGTTAATAAACCGAATAAAAAAAATTAAATCATATTTTTATGAATATTTCTTTTTTTTAGTTTTTCTAATAATGCAGGGTGCCACAATATGATCCATCACTAAAGAGGCTGGAAAAATGGTTGGTTCCCTGTAACATTCCATTAAGTAGCAAAATCCTTCTGCTATTCTCTACCATTACCAGATCAAGTTGAAAACAAAGTACTGTTGTCATATATGAGCAGGAGCTGCCCATTCTTCATTTTCTAGTCTTGATAGGTCCAAACACATCTCTGCATCCTTGTAGGTGGCAAATTATTTTCCATCCTGCAACCCCTTTCTCACAGATGAAATGTTACAGACCTTTCACAGCACTATCGCTATTTCTATTGACAATGTTCAGACAAACTACATTTCTTAGTTCCACCAGTTCTAACTGTCATGGCTAAGACCCACCATGCCACGCCCATTGTAGCAAACCACCCTCATTCCCTTCATATTCCATTGGTGAGATGCAAGTTCCACTTGAACAGTTTCTTCACTGCTGCTTTGTAGAACTGATCCCCAAGAGGATACTTCCCTGACCTCTACAATCTCAACCTATTCAAATTTAGGGTTAACCATTACCTTCCCTACATTCTACATAAACTGTGTCTCTTACTTTGTAACTCTCTACCTTGAGTGGTTCCTGGACCTTGTCCAGGGGTGAAGATCATTATAAAAAAAATTCATTAACAATCTACAAACAACTCAAGTTTACTCATTGTAAGCTACAAGCCAGTATCTCATTCATCATTGTTCTATGACATGCATGTGAATTGATGAAAAAAACAAAAAAAAAATTGTTATATTATTATATCCTGGTTGGGTGCAGCTCTTGTTTCTTATTCGTTTGTTAGACAAAGATATTTATATCCTGGCCAGGATGGTTTCTGATTGGTTTGTCAAAATATGGCTTTTTGGCCTAGTGATTTTGATGATCTAGCAAAGTATATCTCTCTCCTGAAGTAAAGACATTTATTAACAATTTATAGGCAACTGTGGACAGGAGAGGCGATAAATCAGGCTTTGGAGAGAGGTAGTCAACTTTAGTCTTTGCATCCCACAAATCACTATCTCATTCAGGTATCCTGTAATATGTTTCTTCCTGATGTTCAATAAAAGGTAAATTTTCTTTAAAATATATAACTGCTTCATTCTTTTCTATTTTCATTTAAAGGGCCCCAACTCAAATACCTTTGAGGTATTCCTGGCTTGAGACAACAAACATAATTATCTTCTCATTACAACAAAGTGTATTTCTATCACAACCATTTTTGGTTTGTTTTGGTTGATTTTATTTAGAGGTATATCAACCTCTATGGGTTAGTTAATGCTGAAATCTAAATATTTTGAACACAATTTTATGGCTTCAACTAAAGATATTTTGTAGATAATTTTATACTTTCAGGGTAAATGTATGCTTTATAGGTATATAGTTTGTAGATGATAATATGTATGCTTGGTTTGGTTTGGTTTGTTTTATGGCATATCAACCTCAATGGGTCATTTAATGCTGACAAATTTTTTTTTTTTTTTTTTTTTTTTAAAATCGCTGGTAATATTTTGTTTTGTCAAAAATCTATTTCTGGTAATATTTTTCTTTCAAAAATGTACAGCTAGTAATATTTACTTTTTAAAAACATTGTTGGTAATATTTTTTCAAAAATGTATTGCTTGTAATAGTTTTTTTTATTCAAAAATTTATTGCTGGTAATAATTTTTTTACAAAGTATTTTTGGTATTAAAACCTATTTTTACACTTTCATAGTGTTTTTACCCCAGTGTAGGGGTTAACTATTTGCCCATAGCTGGGACCCTAACAGGTGCTACCACCCCAAGTCAGGGTGGAACTGGGAACATCAGCAATTAAGAGGTGGTTCCATGCTCCTCAAGACCTCCTGATCAGAGGCCTTGCTGCTGGACATACTTTATCATCTTACCCAGGACATGGATGTAGTTTATCATCATACTTAGGACATATGTATGGTTGGTAATCCTTTTATAAAAATGTATCCTTATACATTTCTAGTGTTGTATTGATTGTCATTTTGCTTCAAATATATTGCTGGTATTTTTACTAAAAAATGTTTTTGTACTTTCCTCATGTTTTGATTTTTGTTTGGGGGATTCACTATTTGCCCATAACTGGGACCCTAACAGGTGCTACCACCCAGGGTCAGGATGGACTTGGGAACAACAGCAATTAAGAGGTGATTCCATGGTCCTAAAACCATCCAACCTCCCTTGCTACCAGATGTAGTTTATCGTCATACCCAGGATGCACACTCATTTTTTTTTTCGTTTTTGAATGTGAAATAGAATTACTAGTTTTGTTTACTTTGGAAAAGAAGTAATTTTTCATCGTCTTGATAAAAAAAAAACAAATGTTGCTTAGAGTGAGACTCTTTGGAAAAATACAAGTCAACCCTTACCATATTGTTGCCATATAAACTGCTAAATTCTAATTTTCTTTTACACACCATATGTATCGAAAAACATATTATCCATGTGTTTTCAAAGAATTCTATTCACTGGTAACAAGAGACACAAAAGTGGATGCTATGATTGGACATTTGCAACATAATGAAGTTTTAATGAAGCACATTGCAGGTCATAACTAAGATAGTTGAGATTTGGACGAATCACTGTCAATGAGATTTCCAAAACTTATTAGAGAAATTAAGAGAGAACAAGATGAAAAGGATTAACAGAGATCAACAGAGTGCAGGACTAAAGACCAAGATAAATTTAATCAAGAATTCTTCAAAGTTATACAAGATATAATTAATTAATCTTAATTAATGGTGACGCGTGTTTGAAGATCTTTTGGCAAAAACAAAACTAAATTTTCTTTATGCAGCATTAGCCAATGAATTAACAAGCAAAGCTTGCAGTCAAAAAAGTAAAATCCAAGGTAATCATTCACAAATCACTGATTGGATTTCTCTCAGCCAGCACAAGAAACTCAAGTTCAGAAAACTTACAGATAGGATAAGAGAAAAGTCAGAGAACAATCTGCAGTGTTGGTGATTATTACAAATTCAGAAATATTGATTCATTCATTTTATATGGCTTATTAACCCTTTGCAGGTTATTTAAAGCCAGAAGATATTTTTAGATTGTAAGAATTATTTTTTTTGGAAATAATGTTCGTTTAATGATATGTCTTACTAATTAATCCATAGCTGGGGATAGAAGAAATGGATTCATACCTTTCCGAAAGGGTATTTGCGCATAAGTGAATATAATGAACCCAACAGGAATTGGAACTTGGCTCTCTGATTAAAAATTAACAATTCCAAGCCATTATCCATTACACCACCTACACATCTAAGCTTACAGCACCTGGTATTCCCAAGTGGACAGCCATCTTGGTACTGACCAGGCTAAACTTCAGTGATCATACAGGAATCAGTGTTTGAATATGAGCCTATAAGCTCACAAATTCAGAAAGAGAAATTTTTTTTTTTTCTAATAGTCAGAGACTCTCATGTACATCGTGCTTGTTTGATACTGACAAATTTTTCTTTCTTGTGATACAAATGAAACAAGTAGTATCATGACAACCCTTAAATATTGATAACCTAGTTGGAAGATTTGCAACATGAAGTAATATATTGATAAATTTTTTTACATATTTTACATGCAAATTATTGTCCTCATCTTTGTTGCTTTGGTACTTGTGCACCCACCCACCCCATCTGGTGTATGTCAATGTGGGTAAACTACAGAGAATTTCACCAAACTCAGGATAATAGCCGAGTGGATTAAAGCATTGCTTTATGAATTTAGTCACATTGTAATTACGAGTTCAATCCCTGGGCTGGGCAGTGAGTACTTGGACTCACTGGAAACGGGGCGTGCAATAACTGAACAGTACTAAAAAGAAAGAACTAGACGAGATATCCTGAGACATGTCCAGTGGAATGAGAACAATGTACACGTATAAGTTAAATAAAGTTCAAAATTCCCTGTAGGCCTCCTTTATCAACATACATCTGATTATGGCTGGAAGGGACAACAACAGCCAAAAAGTTGTGATAACATCAACAAAAATGTCTTCTTAACATGATTCATGTAACAAAAGGTTCTATTTCCTTCAATATGATTCCAATGTTTAATGTATGAGAGCTGTATCAATTGTTAGCAGATATTAATTTTATACATACAAGAATGTCCTTTACTAGATGAATTATTTAAGATGAATATCCTTATCTTTGTTGTTTTGATAATTACATTTCAAGTGATCTCTAATTTTTCTCAAGTGAATATCCCAGCTGGTAAAAGAGAATATCAGCAGGTGCAAAATATACCTGAGAAAGGTCAGAGGGTCAAAAATTTGAAATGATGAAGATTTAAATCTGAAGAGATTGCTAACTAATAACACTTTACTTGAGATGTTCAGAAACACAAGAAAAGGCGAAGAGCCTGTCTGACAAAGAAGTTATAAAAACAAAAAAAATGAGGATACTCATCTGAATAATTTATTAAATAACAATACTTCAATCCAGAACTTCAAGCAGAACAAGTATGACCTTTACTCATCTCTATTCACTTTCTTTGTGATCTTGAGAGTGGGGGTAGATTTTTTTCTCACTTGCCTGAAGGTTATATTATTTTGAATTAAAAAAATATTATGTGACCACCGAAGTATCTTACCTGGCATACTGTTTAGATTCTTGATCGATTCTGTGCCCCATGGAAATATAACATAGAATTGCACTGGACTGCTGATGGCACTTACTTCTATGCCAACCAAAGATCTGACAAGAGGAAGTTCAATTTGTCCAAGAAGACCAACATCGCACACAGTCTCTCGTTTATCAGTAGTAAGACAATCTGAAAGAAAAATTCAACCAGTGAAAATATTTCATAATCAAACAAGCATAGATAAAGACTTCATTTGTTGATGTGGGAATGCTGAAAGAAACTTTAATCTAATATCCAATCTAAAAGAGGGGCGTATCATCAATGGTAGTACCTTTGCAGCAATATGGTCGACCCTGTTTTAATCAGATGAATTGGGAAATTAAACAAAATAGTCTATCTGCCTTTCAATTCTTCACTCTTTGTTTCTTGATATTCATTTGGCAAGCTTATCTTTTTATCTCTATCTGTCGAGAAAAATAAAGCAAACTGTCAGAGATTCACAAAGTCACAATTGGCTTTCTTCGTCTCCAGTGAACAAAAGGTTCACTACGACCGACTTTATATACATTCAAAGGCAGGTATGCTAATCTCAACACAATAAGCACCACATCTTGGTTATTCAGTCAACCTTTTTCTGTTATATATGATGGAATGTGTTTGCCCCAGTTTTTCTTTGTATCATGAAGACAATGGCATCAGCAGGCACGCACCTTCAGCCTTTTTAAAGGTAGGTGGATTTCTTATGCACACCAACCCTTCCTTCTCTCTCTAAATGTGTGTACATATTTTTTTTTTCCTTTTATCAGGTTTTCATTTTTCTCTCACTCTCTTATCTTTTTTCCGCCTCATGTTCATTTTTCATCAAGCATATTTTCTGCAATGCTATTATGTATTTAGGTTTCTCAGTTAGAAAACACAACTGATTCTAAGTCTGAAGTGATGGTCATTGTACTGATCTTAAGTATACAAATGTAACAAATGAGCAGACAGTGTTTGTAAATCAAAGCCCATCACAAGGAAAGAAAACACTGATTAAGAAGACCATCTGCTGCCTTGTGGCTATACCCCAATTCTTGAGAAAGGTTTCAAGAGTCAAACCCAAAATGAAATCCAGATTCAGAGTCCCTAAAGGCAGTTTGTGGCTGTATTCAGCAATGACCCTGGAATCATGTGCATCAGCACCTATCTTTCCACTTGACCAACAACATGGAATAGTGTGGACCTGCTGCATTGGTAACAGTCTGTCATCTATATCTTCCTACCCAAGCCACTGTGTACTGGAGAGACTGGAAACTTCAACCAGGGCACAACTCCATTGTCTCCTAAAGACTGACAAATGCCCAAGTGAAGCAAATATACAAAGCATGATTATTTATTTTTTAAATTTCATTTGAAATTCTAATAACTCTTAAGTGCGGGAAAACATAACCTCATGAAAATGCAGAAGAGAAGGCACATTAGTAGAAAAAAGAAAAAGTAAACTAAAAGTGATTATAAAGCCTTTATTTTTTAATCCCTTGAGCAATTAAATAGATTTATAGTACTGGACACTTTTCCAATTCACTGGCAACATGTATGGAAAATTTGACCTGCAAATAATAAAATTACAAGAAATTCACTCCTCAAATGACAGATTTCTTTGAGTCAACTATGAATGTTGTTAACAAATCTGCTGTCATGACTTTGATGATGTTGATGTATGTACCAATCAATTCTGGAACAGTTCTCATTCATCTTGACTTTATTTTTATAGATACAATAAAATAAAAGCTGTCAAGATGAGAAATTAGGTTTCAGTTTTAAATTTTAGCCAAATCGGCCTATTAAACAAAGGCATTACCACTAGGCAGAGTAAGAATTTCTAATTAAAATTAGTCTGTGTCAAAGTTGAGTGGATCTGGCAAACCAAAAGTATGAACTACAAAAAAAAGAGAAAAAAGTTTTCATGAAATTCACTGCTTTCATTGTAAATACAAAAACAAACAAGCATTATGAATTTCTGTTAGGGGATATTTTCAGTCATTTTTTTTTTTTTTTTTTTTTACAACTATGACAAATATTTCTGTTAAAAAAAAAAAAAAAAAATGCTTAAAAATTGATTTTTTGAATTTGTTAAAATTCAGTCAAAAGTTTGCAAACTATAAACAGATATAATCAAATGCCCACAGCATAAAATCTGCTATATTTCTATCTTAAAATAACCAAAAAAGTAACATGTCTTACCTTTTTAAAGAATATGAAACATATAAACATACAAATTAAAATTTCTGAAGGCTTTTGGTCTTTCTTTGTCCATCTTTAGTCAAAAAGTAGCAGTTTTATATTTTTAAGAGGCAGAAAAATGCAATCTTTATTTCTTCAACAAAAGATACTGAGATAAATGCAATTGAAACAATATATTCTGTGTTGCCGTAGTTATACTGGTCTGTACCTAGGAACAAGGTCAATGGATGCAGATTTCTTTGTATATTTTTTGTAAATAATTCAAACATTTCTGACGCAGAGAACACGATCCTTATCCATCAGATGTGAATATTGCCACAGATATCTTTATATAAAAGAAGGATTTACCCTTGAACAGGTTTGGTGAAAAGAATTACAAGGTCTTAATATGTAAGCAGAATAAGGCTGTACAAATGAACAATTTTGTACTAGTCATTTGCTGTTTTCACTGTTGATTTGTTGTTACACAAACAGTAACGAAATAGTGAAATTCACCCAAATATCCAAGTGATACTGTATCGGCAAGTGGTCAGGTCTTGGAGTTAGATATCCTAACATATAAGCAGAATAAGGCTGTACATATGAGCAACTTTGTACTGGCCACTTGCTTTTCTTCACTGCAGATTTGTTTCATCACACAGGTATTTCTAAAATAGTGAAAGTTTATCCAAAATATTCAGGGATTGGAGACAGGCTCAGAGTTCAATGAGTTAAAAACACACATGAGCAAATTTTCATATATATATATATATATATATATATATATATATATATATATATATATATATGTGTGTGTGTGTATGTGTGTGTGTGTAATTCCATCAAAAATTTTATTGAACCGGATAAATTTATTCTTTTAAATATAAGTGCAAATAATTAATGATTCACACACAAAAGGTTTTGTGGTAAATGAAAAGTGATATTTTCTTATTGTCTATCAGATATTGATTAATCAGGAGTTTGCCTTTCAAGTGGGGAAATCAAGGAAAGGAAAAGTGATACAGAAAAGCAGTGTATACACATGGATACAAACGAACAATTAAAAACACACTGTATAAGTAAAAATTTACAAAAGTTTGGCGGAGATGATTTTTTTAAAAAAAATTCAATCTCTCCTAGAACTGAAGTTAATTTCATATCGAACAAATATATAAATCTAATTATTTAAAATTTTACTCATTTTATATATATATATATATATATATATATATATATATATATATATATAGTGAATAATAAATGAGGATCAGCAGTGGACAATGCCTTTTGTTTTACACTTATGCATGCTAGCAGGGGCTATTGTGGAGAAAACCAGGTAAGGGAAAGAAATATTTCATTTGTGCTTTCTCAAGTGCGATCCTAGCTCAGCTTTACTGTGGGTAACAAAGCCACACTGACAGGTGAAATTTGTTAAAGCAGGATTTTGATATATAAAAAGCAAAGCTTTTGACTTTGTGCAAAGGTTATGGAAAAAAGATGTCAAAGATTAAAAACTCTTTTCTTAGCTGACATGTTTCGTCCTCTGATGGACTTTACCAAGGCAAATGACATCAAAAGATGAAATGTGTGGCTAAGAAAAGTTTTTGTTTGTTTTTATTCATATTATTTTTTTTCAAATATATTTTTCATCATATCTGAAAAAATGCTTTGTTGAACTCTATTAAAATGTAAACAAAATTGTTTCCACTTAAAAATCTGCAAACCCATCAAACGGATGGTAGAATACAAAGACAGAGTTACCTTGTGTGCAACATCACGGCAACAGCAGCAGAAAGTGTTAACTGATTTTGCAATTATGTCTGTCTATTGATTTGACCAGTTACGATGTGTATATAGCTGTTATGATTACAACTCCCAACTGACAAGTTCCACAGCTGGACAAAGAGACATGCACAAATAAAACACAAAGATCCACCAGATTTGTCAATCATTGGTCTACAGTTTTTAGACGCCCACCTTCACTAATAGAAGAAAATTCAATTCTTCTGTGAACGGCAATAAACAAACAAGCAAAAAGAATAGCAGCCATTACGAAGGGTAGTAAATGATCCCCGACCTCAGCAAGCACCATTACTACCCTGACCCTATGGTCAGTTTGTTTCTCACACCTTCTGTGGGACAATAACCGAGTTAACCAAACCAGATAATAAATGGATGTGGCTTTTATCCAATCCAATGCCAGGAGATGTTTATGGCAAAGCTGATGTCAAAATAGATTTATGTAATGTTTCTGTCTAAGAAAGTGAAAATGAGAAAAACCGTAAAAAGATAAAACAGTTGGGTGCAGAGGAGATAAATCACACAATTCAGGAAAGAAAAAAATTAGAAAAACAAAAAAAGACATTAACAATTGACACTGAAATGCAATAAATAAATTAATAAAAATATGTTTATGTTTTCAATATTTTTTTTTTTGAAATCCATTTTCAATAGTAAGTGGCCACTAAATCAATAAAACTTGAAAGTTTGCCTCACCAGACAACAAGCAGCAAATTAGGCTAAAATTTTACATCAACTTGCTCCTTGACAAAATTCAAAATTTAGTAGCAATGGGCTTTCAGCAATGCTCAGTCCCAAAAAGCTTGTTATTTTTAGGCAAGGTTGTAGTTTTTTGAAGTCTCGATCCTGTCATCGACCATGAATTTCTCAAATCTTAAAAGATGAGAAAGGCATGGGGCTTCAGAGGTATCTTTTCCCCCCAAAGTATAAGAAGAATCAAGAGAAATCAACATAAAATATAGCCAGACATAAACACCTACTCTGAAACATCCAAGATAAGAACTTTGTCAAATAGTAAATTTAACAGCTCTATCATCATTACAATATAGACTTGGTCTTCTGCAAGCAATCTATTTCATTAAAATATTAGACAGGGTACCTGGTACTGCCTAGGATAAATTTTACATTTATCTTTGGTTTAAATATAATAGTTAAAGATTAAATTTGATTAAATTTTCACTGAAAAAAAAAAGTGTTAAAAATTTTCAGTTGAAAAATAGAAAACATTTTTGCAGCAAATTTCTTCAAAACTGGAAAGTTGTCAGTAGATAAAGATTTGTAAAATTCTATCAATGTCACAGAATTAAACATTTCTTTCATTGTGTCATTTGATTGCATGTCAATTAATTCAAGCTAACACCTCCTCAGATAGTGTATCAATATCAGCAGTGAAAGAATAAGGTAACAAATTGAATTCAGGCTCAATTTTTTTGAAGTCACCCTTCTAATTACCATCCTATCAGTCTCCTACCCCTCTTTGGCAAAGTCTTCGAAGCCCTAATCAACACCAAAGTGGTTAACCACCTTACATCCCATGATCTGCTCTCAGACAAGCAATATGGTTTTCACTTTGCCCGATCTACAGCTGATGTGCTTACAGCCATCACTGAAATTGTCTACCAAGCTCTTCAAAATAATGGAGAAGCTTGTGCCGTGGCCCTAGATATCTCCAAAGCGTTTGATAGGGTTTGGCATGTCGGCCTTCTTTGCAAGCTTCAGGGTTATGATATTACAGGTTGATTGTTTGGCCTAATACAATCATTCCTGTCAAACCGTGAACTGAAGGTCGTTCTCAACGGATTATCCTCCAGCTCCTATCCCACGAACGCAGGTGTTCCTCAAGGCTCCATCCTAGGCCCTACTCTGTTCCTTATCTTCAACGATCTTCCAGATGCCATAGATTCCCAAGTAGGCATTTACGTGGATGACACTACAATTTACTCCTGCCTCAAAAACAAATCTAGTGTTGCTGACAAAACTAACCTGACCATTCGTCTTGAAAAGGACCTTCAATCAGTTGTGAACTGGGGCAGGAATTGGCTGGTTAACATTAACACCACAAAAAACCAAACTGCTCTCCATTAATCACCACAGAGATCCTTCCCTGCTCCCCATTAGAATGTCTGACGCTCAACTTCTCGAGAGCACCTCTCTGCAGCTGCTCAGTCTCACGTGGTCTGCTGACCTGAGATGGAACAAGTACATCAAGTCAATTGCTTTGTCCACCGCAAGGAAAATTGGCTCCCTGTGCTGTGCCAGGAGATTTTTCTCCCCGGAATTGATCCTTCAAATATACAAATCAACCATACACCCTTGCATGGAGTATTGCTGCCATATATGGTCTGGAGCCCCCTCTGTTTGCCTCAGGTTCTTGATAAGATCCAGAGATGGATATGCAATGTAATTGGCCCTGATCTGGCATCTCATCTGCAGTCACTCTCTCACAGACGTGCCATTGCCTCTCTCTTTTTTATAAATACTTTCATGGTAATTGCTCCGATGAGCTGCTTGCGCTGGTTCCTAGATTTCATGAATTCAAGCCTCCTACGAGGCTGGCATCCCGCTCTCACCCTTTCACTGTTGAAACTGTTAAATGTAGTCATCTCTTCTACTCCAATAGCTTCATATCTTGCACCTCACGCCTGAGATCTTCTTGTGACCTCATCCTTTAAACTCAGCAAAGGATCCATAATCTTGGAAGAAACACTTGCTGGCACTTTGTTTTCCTAAAAAAAGGAAAATGTCAAAACTAGCCGTCATCTGATTGCCTTGCAAATAGACCTAGTTTTGTTTTGAATGAGCTTACATGCCTCAATATTTCATGTACAAACAACCCCTTTCCCTGCAAGGTCATATTCATTTAATTTCTTAAACATATCAGCTGCAAACATCATCTCATAGCTCCACTCCTCAAATCCCATTTTGGTCACAAAATCATGTGAAATCCCCTTTTATGTCCAGAGAGAGGAGGATTTTATTCTGTAATTCCCAAACTCATTTTAGGACTTTGCTCAGGCTCAACTACCGAACACTGTTGTGGTAAATCAAATCTCTATACCCTGCCTCCATATCTTCAAAGTAGAGATTTAAATTGTTGATGGTTGAGCACTCTTGTTCTGATTGTGTTCATCACACTCACTACAGAATCTGTCACATACTTTAGGCTCCGTGCAGCTTTACAAAGGCTTTCCTGATGCAAAATACAATGAAAAGACAAGATATCACTGTCTGGCTGTTCTGTTTTTAACTTGTTCTCTGAAAGTTTAAATCATATCCACATTTATTCCAGTAAATGCTCTAACCCCATCTGTTGTAATGCTTGCCATTCTATTCCATGACAAGACACTTTTCTCCACACAATCCACAACACACTCAAAACAAGTTCTGACCATCACTGGTTGTATTTTTCATTGATTCTAAACCAAGTAGTTCCTCTGGGATGATGAAAGTTTTATCAATTCCATGGATAAAGATAAGAAACTGTGTAATGTCTTGATTATCGGTGCTCTCATCCAATACTAAAGAAAACCAAACAAAATTTTTGCTTGCAGAGTTCAGCTGTTCTATGAGCTTATCCCTGATTAAGTCTATGTGCCACACTATAGTCCTTCTTGATAATGAAATGCTTTCAAATTTGCTTCCCACATCAGAGCATCATTTGTGCAATATGCCAAGCACTGCTTAACAAACTCACCATCAGAAAATGGCTTGTTTTTGATCATGAAACTTGCCTCTATAGCACTATCTTGAAGTATCAATTGCTTTGTAAATATTGTCTGTTGCTTCTTCAGATTCATAACACACACTGCAGATTTTTTTCCTGTATTCTTCCTTGGACATTTCATTACCAAACTCAGCATGCTTTTTTTGGTGGTATTGTTTCAAATTGTATTCCTTGAATACAGTAACTGTCTTATGACACAGTAAACACACTACCTTATTCCTTGAATTACTGAAGAAATATTTGTGTGTCTTGTCTTCATTAAACACATGGCATTCTTTTTTGTTTTTGCACTTTTTAGGAAGGTCCATGGTTCACTTGGGTTGGAATGTTACAGAACTTACCATTGCAAAGATGAAACCGAAATGTGACAGAATTGCCATCAATGTGCATATCAACATTGACTGCAGATGTTTATGAACAGGCACATGCACAGTAGGTTTCCGGCTAATAAATCATGGAGCTAATTTTATTTGATACAAAGGAAACAAGTCTCAGTTTAAGTTAGCCTCGGCACTTTCAGTTCACTGTGATCAGTTTTTGAAAATTTTTTATCTGGAAGTTTGTTTTTTTTTTTTTGCTGAACGCTTTTGTCAGCCACAGAAAACCCTGTATGGTTTTTTATATTATATAGGAATAAAGTGTCGCTCCCAACACTGGAGCTTGAACATAGATCACCAGAGAGCAAACACAGGCGATCCCATTTTGAATAAGTAGATCACTATACAGATTACTATTCGGTGGTTACTTATTGAGCAAGTAATATTAGTGTGAGTGTTATTCGAAGGCGTCTGACACAGTATTGTTCAACGGCGTGACTATAGTTGTATCTGCGATTACAAAGTCTCTACTACAATGAGCATTACTAAAGTGACAAGAAGTATTCATTGACATCACAAAAGACCAGTAATTGCCCACCGCTGATATACATGATCATATGCATACATGAGTTCAAGGGAAGGTACAGTGTATTAATATGGGCTCTGAGAACTGTTTGTACATCCCTCTTATTTTGGAACCTGTGAATTTATGGAGCTGGACATGTGGACATTACCTGTACATTTAATTTTGAGTAAAACCAAAGCACATATTCTAAAGGTGCTGTAATTTCTATTTTCTGTCGGTTAATATATTATACAGGAAAAGAAAAGTTCACACACTCATTGAAAGAGAAAAAGACAAAACAATAAAACCTTTTTTTTTTTCTTTCATTCAACAACTTTCCAATTAAAGAGAAGACAAACTGTTGGATACAAATGGGATAAGTAGCTACATGCTGTGCTTCAGATAATTTTATTGGTTTTAAATGAATTTAATTTGCTTTCAATTCAGCAGGCTAACAATAAATTTTACAGGCACAAAACTAAAAGGGTACACAGAATGTCATGAGGAGAATTGCAAAAGTAATTAGCAATTTATTCACATAAGTCAGAGTATTAGTATAATACTCACTAGGTGCCATACTGTTGTGGTCTAGGCTGAGCCTGCAGAAATTTTATTTTCAATGATTGGGTAAATTAATAAAAATTAATTATTTTTAAATAAAAATAATGAATAGCATACACAATTAGGAACATGAAAGCCTTAAACAATCTTAACCTCAATAGTCATTCATTATATATCCTCCTTATTTTCATAATCTTCACTTCCTACCATCATCTCTAAGATATACATCATAAGCATTTTAAGAGTATCCCTCTATTGAGCCTTGTATTGGATGAACTTTAGTATATTTAAAAAAAAAAAGAAAAAGAAAAAAAGTCTATAATTTGATCTCCAAGAGTAAATCCTGGAAGTTCCTAAGCCATTAATTTGCCAACAATAAAGAAACATCACCTACATTAATTTGTACTTATCTTATTCTACTGGGTTGTCAGTAAATTCAAATGTGAGTCAAATTTGAAATACATGAATTATAATTAAGATTGATGCAATTCAACACTTCAGTTTTTTTTTGCAATTGAACACAACCATGTACGTGCCTAGAAGCACAGACAAATGCACATTTGCAGCAAATTTACCAGCATGCAAAACCTGCAGAACTAAAATGGCATTATTTCAGTGCATTTTTTTTTTAATTTACCCTTCCATAAAAGTATTGAATTATAATACTTCTAAAATTCATCAAAAGTTTCAATAAGATACATGTAAATCCAAAATGGTACAGCAAAGATAAAAGACAGGAAGAGTCAAACCAATTACTCTACACTGTGTCATAACTTTTGCTTTTTTGGACAATAAAAAAAAAAAAAAAAAAAAAATCGAAACATTTACTATCTTGACACACTCAGGCAGCCTACTTCATTCAAGAGATGGCAGGAGCATGTGCTTTCACACTGAGTTTCATAAATTTGCTGAAAGCTAGAATCAACTTCAGACTGAAATCTTTTTTAAAAACACTAATCAGAAAGCAAAGACATTTTATGTTAAAATATTTTTTTTGCAATGGTTAACAAGCCAGCCTTGCTCATAATTACTTTTACAATTATAATGAAAGGATCCTCTATTAATACTTCATTCAAACTATTTTCGTATGGATTTGTGCATAAATACTGACTCATAAACATTATATTAAACTTGATAATTTGCTTTTCATATTAATTAAAACTTATAAAAAGTTGTTTACAGAAAAGAAAGTATGGATTATGATCATTAAAAAGAAAAAAATAGATTAAAAATCTAACATTATTTAATTCCAATGCATTGTCTAATAAATCCTAGGCTCAGTTGACAAAATGTACACACATATTTCAGAACCTATACTTTTGTTTCTCTTCCATGATATTTTTGAACTTTGACACCATATTTAATTTCTCTTCTACCAATATATCAATATTAGCACATGCCTTTATAGCAGACTCTCATTTTAATAAATGACCTAAGTCTTAAAATCTTCTTGTTCTTATACTCATCACCTCTAAGAGTATTCTATTGACATTGCGAGGAGTGTTGTCCCAATACTACTGCTTTATATGCTGTGTCCCTTCAAGATGTAAATGATCATGGCTCTCTACAATTTCCTGTCCTTTATAGCTCTTAATAAATTTTATCTTTTTTTTATTGCTCTCAAACCTTGTTCTTCCATTCATTTACTCAAGCTCACTAAGAAGGTTATACATTGTTTCTCTGTCCCATTTGCCCTTCATTCTGTCCTTGTTAGTATCACATTTTCCAAGTCCTCTTTTCCTCATCATGTGCCCTAGAAATTTCAACTGCCTCTTCCTGATGTTGAGTATGAGTTTCCTTTTTGTTTCTATTTTCTTTAAAACTTTGTCATTGCTTACATGTTCAGTCCATGGTATCCATAGAATCCTTCAGCACATAAGTTTCATGAAAATTTTTCTGTTTCTTCATACTCTGCTTGGCTTTTGGAATGCATCTTTGGCTATCCAAATGTGCCTTTGGATTTCAGTGTCGCACTTTCCATCATCTGTTAAAACACTTTCCAGGTATTTAAATTTTTGTACTTGTTTAATTTTGGTACCTCCAATTTGTAATTTGCATTTTGGGCACATCCTTTTGCTAACAACCATGCATACAGTCTTCTTGTTTTCCTTCAATGCCTTCAACAGAAGTTTTTTGTTGTTTTATTTCCACGTCCTCTATCAACACTGTGTCATCTGCATATCTTATGTTGTTTAGATTATGGCCACCAATAATGAATCCTGGTAGTATTTCTAATTCTCTCAGAACTGTCTCACTGTATAAGTTGAATAAGTCCGGTGAGAAGACTCATCCTTGTCTTACACCCCTTTCTATTTCTGTATATCTGCTGAACTCATTTTCTATCTGCATGCAGGTGGTAGCACAGTTATAAATTATTTAGGTCTTTCTGAAGCACACTCTTTCATTTTGTTGCAATAGTTATGGATCTTGTTCCTTTGTGGGCCTTGCTTCTATTGCTATAGATATAAGGAGTGTAAAGATGGTCTCAACTTTTAAAACTATAGGCAAACGCTCATCTGACATAGTGTTTCCTTGTTTTTCTTTATTCACCTCATAGTTGTCAGTTTCTGGTTCATAATGAACAGGCTTTATTGTAAGAAAAAGTCCAGATGTTTCCAGAGTGGTTCTTCAGAAAAATCCTTCAAAGATTTTTTCTTTTTATTAATTTCCAGGGAATCTACCAAGAGTTTCTGATCCCCATCTGCTTTGTAAGCTGATATAATTATGGCTTCGACATATTCCTTTAAAGACAACTTGATGTAATTTGTTTATAGCATGTTGGTATTATTTTAATAATAAAGACAATATACTAGTTTAGACAAAGATTATTCGGTCGTAGATGAAGTTTTTTTTTTATTATTTATAATAATAAAATGAAATTCTCAGTTCAAATTCAAATTTTCTCAATCTGAAATTGAAAAAGGTATAGATCTCAGAGTCTTATAAAATAAATATGTAATGGTAATATTAGCCATTTCCCTATAAGGAAACATTTGGCATTCATCAACTCAGTAGCCATTACTGTTGTCGGTTGAAATTTACAAATTTTTTCTCTTAAATCAATTTTTCAGGAAAATAAGTTTCTCAAGTAGTTATTATCGCTCTTTCCGGTATTGAAGAGGGTTTTCCTTCCTAAGCTTTTATTTGAAGTAGTGTGAAATGTCGACATCTTGATTATGTCATTATTTTCTTGTAAGGTTATATGTGCTATCCATTTTAGTTGTTGCTGCTAATAAGGATGGTCTTTGGAAAGACCCACAAGATTCACTTGTTCAAAGTCATTTTTAACCATTGAGCTTAGGATAGTTTAGATATTTCTGAACAGGTTTGGCAGCATGCATAACACCCATATGAAAGTCTTGTATGATTAAATGATATTATTACAATCAACATTGTGTCTTTTCTGTTTCTTTCTCCCTATATAAATTCTGTCACATTAAAGCAAACAGCCACATACAAGTGAATCTTTCTCTGATTTGAATATCTGACTTGGATGTAAGCAGGCAGGTATCATATCCATTTTGCCAGTAACTTGCAAATGTTAAAAGGAGCCCACAGGTACTACTGATCATATAGGCTTAAGTGCTAATCCATAAATAAATAATCCAATATTTTTTTTTATGGGTACAATTGTAGTAAAGAGATAAAACCTAAAATAGTCATCAGTTTAAATACAATAAATATTACAATAAAAACAAATTAACTTACTTAATGAGAAACAATAAGAAAATCATTATGTAGCAGCTCAGTAAACATGAAAAAGATTTGTGTTTTTTTTTTGTCCCCTTTTTTTAAGAAGCAGCATTGATTCCTTAAAAAGAAAAACGATGATCTGATCCAGAGGGACTATTTTTTTTTTTAATGATCCATAATGGATTGCAATTTTAAATTTCTAATGCGCAGAGACAAAGGCTTATTTTTAGCACTGAAATTCACCCCATTCTCCTCCTCCTGCAATCAAAAAATGAGCCAAGTTTCAGTCACAGAATGAAATGGAAATAAATGAATAGGCATTTATTTCTGCACCACTTTGGATAAAGTTTCTTAACAGATGAACACCAAAATGGGCAATTAAATGCCAATATATTTATTATTCTTTACTTTGTCACCTGCTATACATATGATGTCTGATTGCTTTGAATGAATTGGATTTGGAGTGAGAGAGAAAAGAAACAAAAGGATGCCTGTCAATTATATAAAATATATAATATATATATATATATATATATATATATATATATATATATATATATATATATATATATATATATATACAGCTACTTACCTTTCTCCAAGTGGATATGTTTATAAGGACAATTTTTCCCTAACCAACATTTTCGACCATCAC